>JAQQZY010000005.1:55058980-55074896 GCA_030068375.1 Ostorhinchus rueppellii
TGTAAACAGTTGATTAAGATATTCTGATCATCCAAGATTTTGATCGGATTGGGAAAATGTGTCCATGTAAACGTGGCCAGCGAGTCCCACTCTGCCTCGGATTCTCTCCCCCAGGTATCTATGGCTGTTGTTTGGTTAATTCATTTCTGCGTGCAACGAACAACACTTACACACTATGTCCACTCATGCATATTCTACACCACTGACTTAACTGACTTCCACATTTCATATTATTAAATCTTTAATTTGGTCCAATTTGACTTATTTAAGATTCATTTGAAGATTTCATTTGGTGAAATATGTTCAATAAAGATGATTTGGGAAGGTTCAACACGGTGTTTTCTCTCTTTTTGTTGTGACCTTTTTGAGCCGGGTCATGACAATAGTGATAAATCACAAACAAAATGTTAAATATAAAGAAAAATTCATTTGGTAACGGACACAAAAGTAACACTGGGTCTGTATGGGTCAATCCATAAGAAGAACAAGTATTCATGTCAATAGCTGCTGCATTAACATTTCTATTGTGCGTAGTGTGATAATAAAGCTTTGGAAAATTAGGAATTTTCGTAAGTGAAATAACTATTTTTAATGGATGTTATTTGAAATTAACTTTTTTTTTTTTTAGGAGTAAAATAAGTTCATTTCCAATGTGCAATGAAATGAAAACATCATGTGGGGTCTTAGTTTAGCTTTTAAAAGTTACAAAAGTTTAGATATTTTCCTTGTCATATATACTGAACTGTTACGGAATAGTGAAGCCAGAGTATCAATGTTACGATGGTTTAGCAACAAACGGGGATTGTTTTTGGTAAGTGAACCTGTCAATCGCTTATTTAACCCCTACCTGGAATTCAACAGCTACACAAGCTTTCTAAAGCTTTCAATTCAATGAAAACACACTGAAAGGTGATTATGGATTTTTTGCTTTAAAATGAAACCGCCCCCCACAAAAAAAAAACAAAAACAAAAACAAAAAACACAATTAATCTTCGACTTGACACATCTATTGACATGAACACTTTCTGCAAATGATCCTTAGCTTTTACTTGCGTTTGTACAATTTTCAGTCCAATCTAGTGAAAACGAAGCAGTTTTAAAGTTTTGTAAACTCTAAAACAAAACACACACTGCTGATATTTGGCTACTAGGTCCTACCTTTAAGTATTTCAAGTATAGCTTTAAGATTCTAACTCTTTCATAGAAGTTTTCAGTTTGACTAAATCTCAGACATGAATCAAGTCCTATAGGTGAGGTGGTTTAGAGCGACCGCTATCATTTACAGCATTGTTTTGTTACCAAAATATATATTATATATATATGTGTGTGTGTGTGTGTGTGTGTACATGTGTGTGTGTAACATAAATCAGTCTGAACAGCAGTAGACATATTAATTCCAGGAATGCAAACTATTACAATGCAATAATGTTTAACTTTGTGACGCATAATCAAGTTATTTTTCTGAAACCTTATAGAGGAAAAAACAAACAACGTTGCAACAGATTGCAAACTGTGTTAAAATACGGGATAACCAAATCAGCCCCGACATAATGATCCATTTCAAGGAAGTAGCATAAATAAACACACATCAGAATTGCTCCTCTGTGTATTATGAGTTCCAACACTGTAAAAAATATAACAAAAAAACCCAAAACATCCAAACTCTTGATTAAATAAGGTTCAGTTGAGGCCAGGAGGGCGACAGTCCTATGTGGTTGTAAAACAGTAAAACAGTTTGAAATGCAGAGAACGTTCTTTGATAGAAGTATTTTAGACTTTACATGCATTTCGGAACGAGTCCTGATCGAAACCGACACAACTGCATTTCTTTTTTTTTTTTTTTTTCCTCTTTTTTTGGTCTTTTTTCATTTTTACAAAACTTGCGTTTCACTTTCCCCTCATCTGTCAGAGGACAGATCCTCTCCTTTACAGCGTTCTGACTTCTCCTGCGTTCTAGCAACATTGGGTTGTACCCGGGTCAAGAGCTGAGGATTATAACAAAAACAAAAACTAGTCAAACTTTTGCTTTTTGATTTGAAAAATAACAGGTGGGTGATGCAGTAGAACACCTGCTGAAACACTGGTAACGTGGATGTGCTGGCCAAGCAGATAAAGACATTCCCTGTTCATTTCACTCACCTCAAGTGGTCAAAAACATACTAGAAAATAGAATTCATCCATGGAATATTTACGTTGCACCACAAATAATGTGATAATTAACATAATATTAATGGCGAGGTCTAATATAATTCTGATGAAGATCTTTTCAGTACAGAATCGTATAAAGTGTACAGTTGTGCTTGGGTGTTAACTTTGGATGGCTAAAAATATTCCTGGCCTCTGTTCAATAAACCAAGATATAGAACTATAAAAGCGTACAAGCTCAAATGATTGGATCCACTTTTCAAGCAAGTTTGGGTTAAAACTAGGGCTGGGCAATAAAGTCAGAATATTATCCCCGCGATACATATATTCCTTGTTTTCTTTCAGTTTAATCAGATTACATTTTCAGCTGAAAACACACAAGTGTGTCGATGTTTTCATCTTGAAAAAGAACTCACGTTATTGCTCACATTTGATCAAAAATAAGATTAAATTGATTCATTAAAATTAAATTTGAAAATTCGTAGTAAATGACAAACCCGTCGAATCTTTTACATCATTTTCATCTCGCATATTTAACGTCTTTATCCTGTTGTTTTCATCGCATTGAATCATTTTCGTTTTGTTGCATTTCTTTATAAATCATGTAAAATCACAAACGCTGTCTGTCTTCTTCAACTATTAGAGATGATTTCTTTTTTTAATTGTAATAATCATCGACTCAAATGAAATCTTTCATCAAGCGCAACATTTTTGGTCAAAATCCCCCAGCCCTAATTCAACCGCTTCCTAAAAATTGCACAGATTGTCCGTAACCGAAGTTGACATTTACACTTGACTCTTTGTTTCCACGTATATTCGAAACACATCCGAGTCTACAGTACAGGACTGAAAATAGGAAAAAAAAAAACAAAAAAAAAAAACAGCTTTAAAAAAAAAAAAAAAAAAAAGGTGAAAAAAAAGGCCATATAATATCAATATAAAGGCATGAAATTGGTTCTGACTGTAGGGTTTAAGGTGACTGCATGAAAGAGACTTAAGGCCCAAAAACAGAGATGACACATTAGGACTTGACTTGATTAGTACCAGAGGCAACAAACTAGTTCTACCTTCCACTTCCCCAAGTCCTTTTAGGAGGTATTAGTAAATGTATACTTGAATCCATAAAAAAATAAATAACTTCATTAGTATGCATGTGTTGACTGTAATGAACTTACTAGTACAACTGTCCTGAAGATGTCCTTTTTTTTGTGTGTGTGTGTGTGTTTCCCGTTTGTTGCGTGTGGCACTAACTGTAGTGTTTTTTTGGGGTGGAACGTTTCACCAAAGTCACGGTTCAGTCCGTACCTCGGCGCTGAGGTCACAGTTTGGTACGTTTTCGGTACAGTGAGGAAAAGTTAAGTGTCGGCGCCTGCTCGCGTGCACTCGTTCCTGAGAAAATTCCATTGATGTCGCAAACAGAAAATCATTTTCTATCGTTTATAAACTCCTGGAGTGTCATGACAACGGTTATGTTTAAAGACCAAACCTTTATCCTTATGATAAAGCTTATTGCCTTAAATAAAACAAACACTAATTAAGCTCATGTAAAAAGGAAGACAGTGTATTAGAGTGATGATGATGATAATAATGAGGAAATGATAAATAAAATACATTTCTCACACACACCATTAGTGGGTAAAAAAATATGATGTTATATAGTTATAAATTAAATCCTTGTGTACTGTGTAGCTTCACTGGAGAGAAATGTATCAGTCAGACATCTATAACGTAAAAACACACACGACCGACACTATTGTCAAGAGGTTTCTGTTATTATTCTGTAAAATACAAAAAGAGTTTAGAGAAAATATACCATTTGTTAAACCAAGATCATTTTAAAATCTTTGTGCAAATTCAGCTACAGTGCCTTTGGAAATGATTATGGGACAGACTAATTTTCTGTATTAAGTCAGCCCTTTAACGTGATTTGTCATATAATGTTGTGTTTCAAGGTTCTACTGGTCATTACATACGCCATCATACAGTAGCCCTAGTGTTTCAATAGGCAGTGAAGTATAGAGTGAGCATTAAATATGTGTATCCTTCACATTGACAGACGTGACTTTAATAATAATAATTCACATTCAGAAGCTGAAAGTAACTATCAGTCTAATGCAGCTTGGATAATTCCACTATTATTGACTGAAAGAACTTCTCACAAAGCACTAGTTTCATCTTTTTCCTCTCATCTGTGTCTTCATTCACTCTTTGCTGCTGTTTAACTATTTATGTTGATAAGTGAATTT
The DNA here is from genome assembly GCA_030068375.1 of Ostorhinchus rueppellii. Taxonomy (NCBI): domain Eukaryota; kingdom Metazoa; phylum Chordata; class Actinopteri; order Kurtiformes; family Apogonidae; genus Ostorhinchus; species Ostorhinchus rueppellii. The sequence goes on from JAQQZY010000005.1 coordinate 55,063,372, forward strand.
TCATTTCGTATCATCAATTCAGCAACAGGGTTTTACCTATTTCTTTTTACAATCTTTGCTGACACACCCTGTAAATGATTCAAATGATTTCACAATATTGAAGTTTGCATAATAATTCTGCATCATTAGAAATATTGGTTCCCAATACTTTTTTTAAGGCCAAATATAAAATAGAACTGAAAAGCTTTTTTACATTGTATGTACTTGTACCAGTAGAATAAAGCCCCAGACTCAGTTTATTTAATTCATATTTTGTGTCAATAAGAAATTGGTAAAACAAAACAAAAACCAAGGTAAAAATAGGCAAACAAAATGTTATATAATGTGAGAATCATATTTTCTTAATTAATATATTGGCTACTTTATTAAACTTCTCAAACCAACATTTCAGTGTCTTGTGACAGGTTTTAAAACCCTGCTGGCTTTAAAAAAACATATTTATGACAAATGCTGACATTTGGCTGCCTTGTTACAGTGGTCCAATAATCCTTCCCAAAGCTGTATAAGGCTGAATCTGTGTAAAAACGGAACCTTACCACTGGGTACTTTTCTATTTCTGTACGAAAAAATAAATATTTGTAAAGAAAACTCAACTAAAAGCTTGATTTATTCGGGTTAACGTCATTATACAAGACCTTTAGTCTGAGGGTCCTGATTGTATAATGGCTCCCTGTAGTTAAGACCTCCACATCTAGCAGCAGAAGACATCTGAACTTTAGAAAGAAGTTAATTTTAGAAAGAAAACAAACTAGTCAGTGACTTTCCTTTACAGTTCACTTTTACATAAACAAGGATGAAGGAATCATATCAGAATTAATGTTTAATCAGCTGCTTTTACCCATTTAAATGAAAAATTTATGCGCTGCAGTGCATGCAAATGATCTGCAGCTACATTTTGAGGCCAATGAAGCAACCGTCGAATTCTCTCTAATGATTTCTTTTTCAGTGATCTGCTCTGCTCGTATAATCGCTGCTGTGCATGTGGTTTGTGTGGTTTCAGTGGTTGTGTTACAGTAAACCTTAAACCTGGTACAGTTGACTGTCAAAGGTGTTATGGCAGTGAAGAGTTATCGCTTCAGGTTTTCTGTCATACACCAAAAAATGAATGAGGATTCTTCGAATATACTGCGAGTGCTACAGTATTTAATGCCCCCTATGGGCGGCTTGGATCAGCTGGTTGGATCATCGTTGAGGTGTATGAGAAAACCCAAGCAGTGAAATCGGATTTTACCTGACGAAGTTGCTATCCCGTGAGTTAACAGCATATAGCCTTTAAGCAGTTTAGTCTGTAGGCTGGAGTAAATCAAATCACTGGCCGTGGTAAGACTGAACCTCATCCTGTTAAAACCCCTGTGACCCGGACGCCGTTTTAAAAAGGACGTATTTTTGAGGTTACACGTTCCACCCCGAAATTCCGCCCACATTACTTCACATCCGTCTTTTCTCCTCACACAATAAGCCTTATTGTTTTATGGGTGTTTGCGACCTAAACAACAAGAAGGTTCCTGTAAATATAGTCTTGAGGAATATTTAAAGTCCATACACATTTAAGTTTACAGTTGGTCTAAACCTATATAAATAATAATAGTCTTGAGTCATTGGTTGGAGGTGAATGTTTGGTTGGTTGGGTTTCTCTCAGCCCATGTTAGAGCGAAGGAAAATAAGTTTGTTCATTTCCTCTGCAGTCACCTGCTGCTTCCTCTTCATAGCCAGACTTTGCTCACACACAGTCACGCACTCACTGCGAATGCCCACAGCGGGAACGGCGAGCAGCCACAGCGCCAGGCGAGCCAGCCGGGGAAACTTCTCCGCTACCGCCGAGCTCCAGTACTGGAACAGATCCGGTGTTCCCTGGAGAGGAGGCTCGGCCAGGTACTGGAATATCTCCTGTCTGACCTGACTCTGGCTGTCGTCGTTACCAGACACGGTGCAGGACGACGATGACTGTGTCCCCCTTGCTGTGCCGCCGTTGTTTCCGGCTCCCTCTACTCGGCTTATCTTCGGGGTCGGTGGGCCATCAGCGTCACGCTCATCTCCACCCGATCCCCCACCGCTGGACAGACCGCCGTCCCTGCTTTCAGCTGCCATTTCACAGGCACGGGAGATGATGTCCTCGTGCTGGTAGGCCGGAACAGAGCGGAGCTTGAGCTGAGGGTCCAGAACCATGGCCACCTGATGGGCTCGCTCCACCTGCAAACACACAAGAAACCAATCAATCATATACATGCATGAGCAGGGCATCAACGCCTGAGGTGATACTTAAGATTAGATTAGATATAACTTTATTGATCCCTTGGGCAGAGCCCTCAGGAAACTGAGCTTCCAATATCAGCACAAGTACGGTATAAGAAATATTATAAGTAACATATAGTAATACAATAACTAAAAAATACAATAGTGCAAAAACAGGCAGTTGCACATTGGAAAGTACTAGTAAAAACAACAAATAACAGTAGTAAAAAGTTGTAGTGATAAAAATAATTAACACTAAATAACTATTATGTTATGCTATAATACTACAAGTTAACCCATAAAGACCCAATGCTACTTCAATAGCAGTTCAAAACATGTTTTTTTCTCTCCATTTAACCTTTCTTAAGTGATTTATTATATTATAACATTTATTATAATATTAGGGTTCTCCCCAGATGATGGAACAACGGCACTGCGGCAGTATGCTGCTGCACTCATTTTCAAATTTAGGGCGTTTTTTTTTTCCCCCGATCCCCCCCCCCCCAATAATTTTGCTAAAATCTACCAAAATCTGTCAGGTTTGCAGGCACACACTGGTCTTCCAGCACCATGTTGTTTGTCCTTTGAAATCTCGGAGTTGCATCTATCGCAAGATTTTAGTGCAACACTTTCTTCCGGGGAGGGGAGCGTGCCAGGATACTACAAATTTCTGGGGAGAACCATGAATATCATCCTCTGTATATAGCAATTTACTCATGTGAAAATCATGTATTTTCCTATATTTAATTTACTGATCATGTAGATGCTTGTAAAAGCTCTGATTAAAGTTGAGAATTATTTCAGCAAAACGTTTCAGCAAAAATATTATCATCCGGGGTGATTTTACCTGAAAAATACCTCTCCAAATTAAAATTATGGCTGTTCCTCAACCATTTGGAGCAGATTTTTTTTTTAAAAAAATGGACAGGTTGAACCTTGGGGAATCAGAATCCACACACAAAATCAATTAATCTATTTTAAAAATACACATATTACAGCAAAAACTGATACAAATAAACATTTACCATACAAAATAAACATTTTCAATTGTAAAATAAAGTCAAAACTAATCTTATGGTCCAAAAATACAATTTAAATCTACATGTAGACCCACACATGCTACATCCCTGTGTTCAGCAGCTCCTTGGCTATCTGCCTGTCATTTCAGAATCATCAGTTGACCTAATAGGTAGGAACAGCAGTGGTGTGAGCTGGGCGTGACCAGTTACCTGTGTCTGACACTTGGTTGGATATCCCTCCAATCACTAACCCCTGGCCAAAGTTAGGTGTCAATCAAAAGGTAACACGTTAACCTGTCAATCTTTACTGGCATCACTGGCAGAAAAAGTAAATTATGGAGGTGATCTTCGAGGAAAATGGAAAAAAAAAAAAAAAATAGATCTCCGGTTGGACAAATATTCATGCTGTTTCTGTGCCTTTGTGGATCTTACGTGTGTTTTGGACCTAAATAGTTTACTGGATTATATATGGACTCTTACGAGGAAAACGAGACCATATTTGTTGGGATCGATAGAGGTTTGATCTCCAGACAGCCTTCTAAAGTAAGAAACTTCAAAGTTATCATATTTTGCTTTTCTGGAAAAGAACCTTTTGTGTATGTGGTGTTGCACTACAGAATGTTTTACATTTTCGGAAAGATGAGCTTGTTAGCTTTCATTTGATATGTAACAAGTGGAGGTGCATTAATGCGTGAGCTGTGCATATGGGTGTTTAAAATAATATCATCTACGTCCTGGGACCGGGACCCAAGACTGTTAACAAGTTAACTGAATGTAACAAGTGTCTCCGTCCACTGTCATTTATCAAACTCCATGGGTTTCCCAGGTGAATCAATGTTGTAGATTGTGTTTCTACATTTACTACAGAGCCTCTGAACATCCCAATGGGTCATACCTGATGATCATGAAAAGATGACAAACTGTATTTTACATCAATTATTTACATGGATTGATAATATTACTGGATCAACAGGTATTAAACATTTTAGATCAGTACATGATTTTGTTCACTGGGGGCTGTTTGGGTCTTTGAGGGTTAATATCTGGGTAGATTTGAAATCTTTCACTTATTCTTTGGTCTGATAAATCCAACTTCACCTAAATATTCTGCTAGTTTTGGAAAACATAAATGAGCTGAAGTTCTTAAAACAGCTAATCAGAATCGGAATGCATTGGCATTTTTGCTAAATATGAAAGGTTTTCTAGAAAGTATCTATACATTCCTCTCACTAAAGTGATATACACTGCCTGGCCAAAAAACAAGTCGCACATGCAAGATTTCACTGCACCACCTTTGGTTTTGATTCCAGGAGACATTCAATGGATTTAACTAATCAAATAGTTCAGATCCTTCCATGGGTAAATACTGCAGTGGTTAATAATGTTGCAGCTGGAACAGGTTATTGAACGAACTGTAGTGAGTGTCCTCTCATGTCTTTAATGTGTAAGAGATTAGACAATGCCAGGACTGATCAGGATCATCAGGCTTATGACAGAATGGTTCGGGAAGAATAAAACATCATTTTCACACATGGCTTAGCCTCCATAAAGTACAGACTCTAATTTAGGATGTGATGAAGACTTGATGCAGCGGTCTGATTCTGCATCATCAATAATCAAAAAATGAATGCACCTATGGATGGAAAAAAATATTATGAACCTTATTGTGGCACTATGCAAGTATTATGTGGCAAAAGAGATGCCACTGTGAATGTCTCCTGTAATTAAAACCAAACATGTTGCAGTCAAATATTGCATGTATGACTTTTTTTGGGGGATATATGGAGATGCATTTAGAATGGTTATACACAGTGATCTTGAGGCGAATGCAGTACAAATAAAATGACCCTACAGAACAACACATTCACCTCCAGCTACTTGATCCCACTTCAATACCTTAAAGTTTTCCTTGAGTGCCTCTAGGAAGTAGTGGCAGAGTTTGCTTGCTGTGCCAGTTCCAGCCTCTCCAGCTTTGGATGTAAAAAACTTCTCCAGGCGTAAGTAGACGGGTAAGACCTGCTGTAAGGTTGGTCTCCTCTGGCTGCTCAGCTCCAGAGCTGCGAGGCGTAGGGGGGCCAGTAGACAGGCCAGGGTCCCCAGAAGATGCTTGTTAAGACCTTGAAGAAGTGGTGCTGTGGCCTTACTGCGTCCATAAGCCTCACAGATGTGTTCAAAATGTGCATGGACCTGCAGAAGGGCTTCAGCCATACGGTCCCAGCAGGGAGGGGTGGGGCACTGTGCGGCGCTAGCCTGCGTACCTTCGTCAGTTGTGCTTGTGGATGTGTTGTTGCTTTGTTCTTCACGTAGGGCCAGTGTGGTGGAAGAGGCGATATCTCTGCAGGTCGACAGGAGCTCGGCCAACTCGTGCAGCCCTCGCGCCTGGAGGCTGCGCTTTCCAAGGACGGCCTGCACTACCGCACCAAGTGAACACCCGGCACAACGCAAGCATATCCTCCCACGGCCGCTGCTGCCCAGCGGGGATCCGCCAAACCCTGCTGCCCACACACGAGGCTCTGACACGTACACGGTGCGGATGTCAGACATCACAAACTCTGACAGCACATTCTGCACCCAGTGATGCACCTGCTCGGGCCCCTCCCGCAGCTCCACCTCTCTAACACCAAGCACATAGCGCTTCAGTCTGGAACCCTCCACCTGGTAGGCTGTTAGGACATAACACGCATCTGGGCCCGATGTCTGAGAGTGGCAGGTGACGGCAATGCCCAGTGATGCGTTGGAGCCCAGAGCACATGTAACCTTTACTTTGACTTGGTTGTACATACGGGGCAGTTGGCGCAGCGCCAAGGCACTCATGTTGCCCAGGGCATCGCGGGTGGAGTAGGCACCGTGACGAGCCCCTGTATCCACCAGGGTCTGTGCTAGTTTCAGAAAGTCCTTGCTGTTAAGAACACTGAGCATGTTCAGATCTGAGCACATCACCCGTAGGAGCCGCTCAGCTACCTGCTGTCGCTCCTTCTCAGGTAGACCGTTATTCTCTGTCAATGTGGAACAGGATGGGGAAAAAAAAAAAAAAGAGAAAAAGGAAAAATGTTACTGTCATGTTTTTATTTTTATCATCTCAAACAACAACTCTGGATCAAAGAGATAAAATGACCAACCTTAATCCCTTTACAGTGGGAGGAACAGCATTATCATGAGCATTCTACTTCAAAAACATGATTCCATGATTGACTGTCTGTCCAGTTTCATAATATACAACAAAGGGAAAATTCCAAGTCAATGTTTGTCAAACATGTGGCTTGTAAATCAACTAGGATTCTGTGCACATCTGGCAAAACATATGAAATGTGGTCTTTAAAAATGTTATAAAATAACCTGTACAACATATGAAAACACAACCCCAATTTTTCCAAAAATAACTAGGAAAAGATTCCAATTCAAGAACAAAATATTAAAAGTTTGTATTGAAGGGCTGTTAGAACATAACAGGTGGAAACAAAGAAAGAGTTTAATAAAAGATGTTAAATTTGTTTTATGGTTTTGTTTTTTCAGCCATATTGATGTGTGTGTGTCTAGTCAAATTCATGCTGCAGTCTGAATGTCTGTGACAAATTTAAAGACGCTCCATCAGGCTGCTGTGGAGGTTGATGAGAATCTGATGGAGGTGCAGACTGACACCTCAGTGATGGAATATGATAATTCTGTCGAAATCATTTTTTAACAACAAGATGCACAAAGAGTCAGGGAGCACATCAGCGTTTTCACACATCTATGGAAGCAGATGATGGGACTTACGGCTGAGAGTGTGGTTTCTCTGGGTGTGAGTTTGAGGCTGGATTTGGAGTTTAACTGAGGAATGGGCCTGAGCCTGGGAACCTCTCCATAGCTGCTCCTGAGGACCCGAAGCTGAGGAGGTTTTTGGAGAGTCCCCTTTGGTGTGGTTTTCATTGTCCGCTGAGAAGATACCAACAGAGAATGTTAGAGCAGCTGGTGACATATACTGGAACTGAGCCTTTCTGAGCTTGTTGGAAAAAGTCACCTCCAAAAATACAAAACAGACTTTCAAGTGTAAGTCAATTGAATACTAAACTATGTTTTTTAAGCTCTAAACAGAATTATGTTTTATTTGTTGAGAGAGCAGAGAGATGTACGAGATGTGTAAACACTGATTGAATGTGAACTGTGTAAGCATTTACACTTTTTCTGTCAATTAAAAAGATAAATTTAAAAACCAAGAAAGTTGCAGTTTGTGGTAAAAGATGATCAACAAACATCTAGTTTTGGAATGAAATAGACTGCATCTCTAGTTGCGTGTGATACATGTCACAAAAGCTGAAAGGATTCATCACTTTGAACTTCCCTACTATTAAAAGGTTGTCAGTTACATGAAAATGCACCTCAAGATACAATAGGATAAGATTTACATGGATTGTTAAAATTTTTTTGTAATTCTATTTTTATTGTTTTAATGAAACAGAACCACACATGCAGTTTATAATCACACATGAAGCAACATGGAAACCTTTCAAGTAGAGCTGTATGATTAATCGACTCAGATTAAAAAAAGTGACTCAATTATAATTTTCTTGAATCTGTGCTTTATTTCCTGAACTTTGCTGCCACTAAACATTGGTTCCACTGTTGTGTTTCACACAGATACTTATTGGGACGAACATGATGCCAGGATCAACAAACAAACAACATAGAGCATAGCTCAGAAGAGATGAGGACAAAAAGGCAGAAAATGTCTCTATAGGCGTTTTTCCACTAGCCCTACACAGTTGGTGCCAGCCCAGCACAGCACGGCACAGCTCGGTTGGAAGGTTTTTCCACGGGCTCGGTCCCAACTACAATGTGGGCGGAGTCACCGCAGTCAAGTATCCGCAGTGGAATTTTGGAATAATATTTCGGGTATCGGGCCGGGTCGGGTCTGGTTTTTAATTAATTAATTAAGTCGGGCTCGAGTCGTGTCGGGTCTGAAAGTCTCAGGGCCGGGTCGGGCTTAATTTCCAGGTCCGATCCACCCTCTATTCCAAAACCAAAATCGCTGGCGAAACTGTGGTCCTGCTCTGTTGCTGGTTTTTCAACAGTGGCGGGTGTGTTGTTCAAACTGAGCCGCACTGACCTTTCATCAGAATGATGAACCAATCAGTGCCCTTCGCGTTGTTACATCACCCTTATGGTGCCAGCGCTGCACGGACGGAACCCCAACAAAGCAGGTACCAAAATCGTCAGCTTTGGAAGCGTGCTGGTGCCCATGGAAAACCGAGGGGCTGACACTTAGAGAGCCAGTGGAAAAGTGCCTTATGTTCACTTTTCTTCACTGGAACCATCACTTAACCCTTAAAACTTTTAACCTTTAACACAAACTTTACAAATATTCGTCTTTATTTTTTTCAGTTGTATGTTAGTCTGATCTTAAGGTGTTAGTAAGCTGGATCCAAATGTGTTGAAGACTGCAGTGCACATATTGTTTGTAAATGTCATTTGGCTTGTTTGTTGTTGACATCTATATATTTTTTTATATATGCTGTTATTTATATATAGAGTTATAAAAAAAATCCTTTTATTTTTATACTTTTTCTGTGTTTTTTCAGCTGGTTCTGGAATACATTTTCAGATATGTCTTCACATTTCACCTATTTTTTTGGCCTATTCAAATAAACAGCTAATCAAATCAAAGAAAAAAAATCAATAGATTAACTGATTGCAAAAATAATCAGAGAGACCATAGAGATGGACACTTACCATGCTACCTTGGTGACCTTCACTGTGTAGTCTTTACATTTACATACTTTCACAGTTTAATACCATCTTGACCATAAATTGTGACTTTAAAACATCATCCTTTAAAACTGACATTGATGTGAATTTGAGGAATTTAAACCTGAATTGACCTTTTCATTTTTATGTTGCTGCTTGATAAACAAGCAACAATTCGATTATATGAACAGACAACCGGATGCCTGTCCATCCACAAGTATCTGAATACCGGAACATTTGGGTGTAAAACTGGATAACGTTGGAAAAACACAACAAAGGCCAATAGAACTGATATATAGAACAAATAAACAAACAACACTGTATTCCTCTGTCAAGTAAAAACACCAAATATTTGACCTCAGTCTATATTTTTTGTTTGCTAATTAGTGCTGATTTCGATTATTTTTTCAATACCCATTATCCCATAAAGACACATCAACAGCCACCACCAACCAAAACCATCTACTGATATAAAGTATTTATCCTCTATAGACCCAGTGTTTGTGTTAGTTCCCACATTAATTTTTCTCTATTTAATCATTCTTAAGTAGTTTATCACCATTTATTATATTTATCCTTTATAATTGGAATTTTTTTCTGTAACTTATAAATTTTCCTATATTTAATTCTCCATAATTAATTTACATGTTCATAAAAATACTGAGTCAATTCAAAGGTTATTACATCAAAATACCCAAAAAATGATTTTAAAAAAGGGTTTTTCAGCACATATATCAATAAATGAAGATATAAACAAGTGTCTCCATCCACTGTCATTTATCAAACTCCATGGGTTTTACTGGTGAATCAATGTTGTAGAAGATGAAGAAAAGACGACAAACTGTATTTTACACCAATTATTTACATAGATTAATAGGTGGAGGGTTTGGGTCTTCATGGGTCAATAACTGTTGATCCACTAATTCTATCAATACATGGAAATAACTAGTGTAAAATACAGTTTGTCATATTTTCATGGCCATCAGACACAATCCATTTGGACATTCAGATGTGCTGTAGTGAACGTAGAAAGTAGACTTGCACTGATGAAAAAGTTTTGGGCTGATCTCCATTTCCAATTTGCAGGGTGCTTGAATGGCTGATGTTTCTGATCTAATTTTTTCCAAGCACAACACATGAGATATTGCATCATCATACACACACAATTTTTATTCTAACATGACTCAGACCAGATCTGCTTTTTTTTGGTTTGCTTTTTAAACATATTTCATGATGCAACCCAGTTTTACTTTTAGATAATCTAACAGAACCTTGGAAAAAAGCAAGTGTCTCTACATATGTGGAGCACAGGATGAACTCGTGCACTGAATGGACCAGAACACCATTTAGAAATTCCCAACTTCTATACGCTTTGGGCTGAATAAAGGTCCTGCCTCATGAGTAGAGGCACAAGAAAGGATGAATAAAAACAAGTGCAGTACTATGCCAAGGATCCGTATCCTATTTTTACTTGGTAATTGATTAATTTAGTCAGGTAATGAAGGGGTCAAATTATCATACATTATGGAATTTTGGGAATTATTGATCATAGACCGCACAGGGGGTCAAATTGTTGTACAAATACAACAATTACTGTAGATCTGGCCAGGCTCGGTTCTGTGTGTGTGTGTGTGTGTGACATGGGGGGCCATGACCCCTTGAACAAATGTTTTGCACCCTCAAATGAAAGTTTAGTAAAGCACCTTAAGTTTCACTTCCACTTTGTACCTACATATGGTGTATGCGTAGTCAGAGGTATGTATGGCAAGCTCAAATTCAGAGTGGCTGGCTGGTCGCCGGTCATGGCCGTTCACGTAAAGACTGACCAGTTTTCAAACATGTCTGATTAATCGGTGCAAGTCTAACAGAAACACAGTCATCTTCTACAACACTGATTCACCACTAAAACCCAAGGAGTTTAATAAATGACAGTAGATGGAGACACTTGTTTTCACATGCAGGTAATGATATATTTTACTGAAAAGATTTACTGATGTAGTCACTGTTCTGACATAACATTTGAATTCACTCAGATTTAATGATCATCTACATGATTGGTGAACTAAATATAGGGTAATACATGATTTTCACAGGAAAAAAAAAAAAGCAAAATACAGAGGATATTATTACAATAAACGGTGATAAATCACTTAAAAAAGGTTAAACACAGAAAAATTTATTTGGGAACTGCTACAAAAGTACTGTAGCACAGGGCTTTTATGGGCTAAATTCAACATAGTCCAGGACAGTGCCAAGTTTTTTATTGCAGGTCGGTGTTGGCCGATTAATCAGATATTAACTTTTGTTGTTGGAAACAACCACTACCATATTTAAATCACTATTAGATAATCTCTAATTAATACATAATGACCATACTGCAAGTATTTTCATGTATTTTTCCATAATGGTGATAAATGTCCACGTGTTGCTTAAAAACAACAGATTGAAATAATGTATTATTTCATCCCTATTTCCATAATATTTTCCATATAATTGTTGTAGTAATAATAATAATAATAATAATAATAATAATAATAATAATAATAATAA
>JAQQZY010000005.1:55076894-55086957 GCA_030068375.1 Ostorhinchus rueppellii
AATAATAATAATAATAATAATAATAATAATAATAATAATAATTATTATTATTATTATTATTATTATTATTATTATAAATAGTGATAAATTACTTAGGACAAAGAATTCATTTGGAAGTTGTTACAAAAACCATTTGTGGGTCTTTAATGTCTTTTTTTTTTTTTTTTTTTTTTTTTTAAATGGCAGGATGTCAAAATAAGCCTGTCTTCAGGCTGTAACCACATTTACAGACCCTCTCATTCCAACATGTTATGTCCGACTTGTATTTTATAGTCAAAGACAAGGGTTGTGTACAATTATTCAGTGGCTGGAACAAAAACAGCTTGTACATGAGCATTTTCACTACCTAAAGCACAGCAGAGGGTGTGTTCACGTTGTGTGACCATGGTGGACTCACCAGCGTGGGACTGCATGTGCTCCAGCAAGTTGTTGTAGAACTGGAACTGGATGCCACAAGCACCACAAGTGTAGGGTTCTACAACATAAAAATTTATAAATCACAATGACCGCAAGAAGTGAGTCTATAAAAGACACAAAGGAAACAGCACATCTGTGGATCTGCTTGTTAGGTTTCTGTGAGCTGATAAGGTGTATTAAGGCCGTCACACCAGTCGAGTACCAGTTAAACAGAACAGACTTCAGTGAAAAACTCAGAGGAAATTATATAGGTTTTGTCCTGTAAATTCATGAGATTAAGGTCACAGATTTGCAATAAATAAAATTAGACTAGAAATTATACATGCATGATGATTTTCCCTTAGAAACACAATACTGTTGCTTTGTTAGTTCCCTATGAAGCATCCAGACCCCTGAGGTCATCAGGGACAGGTTTACTGTGTTCCCAAAATTAGAACCAAACACAGTCAAGCAGCATTCAGTTATTCTGCTCCTCACCTGTGGATCAAACTTCCTGAATACTTGAGGTCTGCTCAAACTGTCAGCTCCTTTAAATCAAGACTAAAACATTTATTGTAGCTTTCTGTTCAACTCTTAAATAATACCTTATAAATTAAATTTAAAATCACATTTTATCGCTGATTTTATGCCTCACCTGTGATGGTGTTGTGTTTTATGTAAAGCACTTTGAATTGTCCTGTAGATGAAATGTGCCATACAAATAAACTTGTCTTGCTGTACAACACTGAAACAGTACAGTTAAATAAGGGTTTTTAATGTTATTGTAACAACACAACTACATATACACACTAGTGTTTTAAAGGTCCTGTGTGACTGCAGTAGAAGCATCAACAGGAATCTGTTCCAGTACTGCAGCAGAAACATAAGATCCTATGTAATATTATGGTCAAAGAGCTGGGTAATAAAATGAGTTTCATCATCACAATACAAGCGATTATTGGAATTATTTTCATGATCACAGGTAACTTTCTTATGCCTTTCAGGTCCCATTTGCAAGGTGAAACACTAGCTTAACATTTATGTATATTTAGTTATTGAGATCCTTATTGATTTAAACATTACAACACTGGTTTTCTGAAATGTTCTGCAACATTTAGCAAGTGTTCATCATGATCTCATAAAAAATAATTGTTCACAACAAATTTGTTTATTTTACTTAACTGTGAACTACGGCGTAGTAGTGTAATAGTAACCAACTAGTTTCGTTCAGTTTTTAATTTCAGTAGATTTGCTTGAAAATTCAATAGTTAATTAATTAATTAACCTTATTAATCTTTATTGTCACTGTCACAGGAACAATGAAAAGCAGTTTAGCAGCAGATTCTTAAAGTGCAAACAAAAGACTCTACATTAAAAACTATCACACCAACATTATATGTAAAATATATTTTAAAAAATATTAAAATACAAAAAAGGCCAACTACAAATATATACAACATGTAAAGGATAAAGACAAGGTAAAAAATATACTAATCATGTGGATCACTTTTTTTTTTTTAAACAAAAACATAAGAGCTATTTTGCCTTTTATGCAGAACTAAATTCAAACTACTTAAAAATATTAACTTCATTTTGCATTTTTCTCCACAGTCTCAGTCTCTGCTCAATGTCACTGAATCCAAAGTGACACCAAACACACTCTAGACTTTTGTATATCAGTTCTGCCACTAATTGTGCCTCTCTAATATTGACTGACATGATTTTTTCCCCCAGGGGAACATTTTTGGCTGTATTGCTCAGCCCTAGTCTTGTGTATTTGCACTTCCAATTGCAAACTGACAACTGCATACAAAAAACCAACTTGGATAAATATTATTTGGGCTTGAAAGCCTTTATTTTTGTAAAAGGAATGACCAAATATAGAGGGTATTGGGTCAATAAAAACATGTGCAACTCAAGGCAGCCTCCTCTAAAAATCACTAATATTAATTGGCAGCAGCACACAAACACAAAGTAGATCACAGAGTAGAACTATGAGCAATACCACGCTAGAATAAAAGTAGTGAAGCTTTACAGAAGTTGTCACCAACAGAAAAAAATTGAGTCAAAAGTGATGAGTATAAAATGTGGTTTTGGGTTAAATGTGAACTTCACTGAATTAATGACAGAATGGCTTTGGCACGAAATTAATATTGTGCACATTATAATACAGCAACTTTTCACTACCCTTATAAGTGTAAGGATTCATACATCTATAATATACAGTGTGACAAATTCATAAGAGCACTTTTTAATTTTTTTAAAATCATTTTTCAACATGAATGCGGAATTTCAACCCAAATTCACCTTTTTACTCCCAAATCTCAGTCAACTCACCAGTCTCTGAGGAACACACATTAAAATCGAGCACAACATTCACTAAAGTTAATTTTTCTGTTTGGGAAGACAAGAAAAAAACTAAAATTTGACATCTTAATCAAGATTTAATAATGAGCTTTACGATTTTTTTCTGTTTTTTTTTTCTTTTAAATCACACATTTGTAAATTCATGGATAATCCTACATATATTTTAGCATAACAAAAATAAAAATCACTTCAGGTAGATCTGGAGGATATTATTTTAATAATTACCAATGCTGTTAATTTAGGGTGGCTGTTGCATAAACCTTATATTTGGTGGTGGCCTTTGTTAAGCTCTATACATGTGCATAAACCTATGTATATAGGTATAACGCATCATCATGTATCTTGATAACATTAGCCAATCAGCACTTTTGTCACCCCCCACCCCTCCCCAAAATTCATCTTAATGAAGGCTTTTGCACATGCCATCTCTGTAAAAGATCAGTTACAGAAACTGCAGAACAGCATTAAGTTACAAATGAGATAAATTAAATGCATAAATGTGCATGATCTTCATACAAAACGAATGTGAAATTTAAAAAAAAAAAAAAAAAAGCTTCCCAGAGGGACTACATGTATGTTTTGGAGGAGGAAGGTGTGGTTGGACTTACTCTGAGTTGTAGAGAAGGAAGTGGCCACCAGAGGGCTTGGTGTTCCTGCAAACCAGAGGATGGAAACAGTTCATGAGGACACTCTGTGCTGCTTTTTTCCCTTATTTATTCAATCAGCATGTTTAATGGGGGTGAGTGTGTTTTTTGTGTAACCAAACATCAATTTAAATTTAAAATAAAAAAAAGGACCAGCACCAGGGAAATAATTCCATGAGCTCACTAATGTGCAAGTGCTGAAAACATCATTTAGAAACATCCGCCCTTGATGTCCACGTCATCACATACACAGTGGAGTCATCTCAGAAGATGATAATTTAAACACCTTTAAATACATACAGTGTCAACTCCACATCATCTATTTTCATCAGCTGTATTAAACCATGCTTTTGGGGGCTGGGCTGCACCTCAAAAAGGCAGAGAGGGGGTGGATGTAGGGTCTCCATCATAATGACATTTTAGTAGATAATTGTCACCTGAAATAACTGCAAATAGTGATTTATTCAGTCCATATCCGTCCTATAGTATAAGCCACTGAGTAGTTCATTTACATAAATACAGTACACCCAATGAAGAACTCGAGCCGTTTAACAGTGGTGAGTATCAGTGTAACAGGCCAAACTATACCCTCTCTTAAAACTCTAAATGACTTTTATCAATAAAAATATTAAATTTTCACAAAGATCAAAGATTACTGCCACACTTCTCAGTTGTGTTTACACATTAAAATAAAAGCACATAAAAAAAAAAACAAAAAAAAACATAATGCAGTTGGAACATAATGGTCAATTAATTTGACTGTTCATTTTATAATAAAAGTCATAACATCCTGAAACTTCAAGTTCTAAGACTGAAGACTGATCTAAGTTTCTCTGGTGAAGTAATAAAAGTAATGGTTTAGAGTTTTAAGATGGCGGTGCACAGCAGTGCAGAGGCTTGTCTAGCTCTCGGTTGTAACATTAAAGTTTGCACTACTAGAACGGCAACAAAGTACAGTTCTGCATAGCTAATGAAGGTAAACACTGGTCTCCATGTCCAGCTTTCACCAGAGCTCAAAGCAATATTTGGGAGGATGAAGATTTTAAGAACAGCAAAGAGAAGTGTAGGATGGAGATGGCTAGAAGCTAAGAGGAAGTGTTGCTCCTGTAAGAGGGGGAAGAGAGTCGGTCTGCTAGCCAGGCTACGTGCTAACACTACCACATCAGCTATTCCATCAGTTTTTATCCAATGTGCGGGCTTGTATAATAAAATGAACCTGCTATAGTTGAGGATGAGCCAGAGAGAGATGCAGAACTGCAGCATCTTTGTCCTAATGGAGATGTGGCAGAACAACAAAATGCTGGATTCCATCTTTGAGCTAGACGGTCCTTTACTTTTTCACTAGAGACTGGCCACTCTCCGGTAAAACCAGAGGGGAAGGAAGGCATCTACATCAACAAAGGTTGGTGCACTTACTGTTTGGTGGTGGACAAACACTGCTCTGTGGCTGTAGAACATTTAATAGTGAACTGCCAGCCTCATTGTCTGCCGCGGGAGTTCGCAGCAGTGTTTATTGTGGCCGTTTACATCTCCCAACAAGCTACTGCTAACCACGCTCTGAGAGAGCTGCATGATGGCATTGGCTTGCTTCAAAATAATCACCCAGAAGCGTTGTATGTGGTTGCAGGGGACTTTAACCATGTGAACCTGCAAGACACTCTCCTCATGTTCCTCCAGCTTATCAATATCGACATTGATAGTGTTTACCAACAGATGGGGAGGGTAGAGAGCCATGCCCCGCTCCCATCGTATTTCATGGCCCAGGCAAGCCTCTTTTCCTTAATCTGAAGTCTCAGCAATGGCTTTCTTAACGCAACTCAAGCCATCAAACCTGCAACCGGAAGTCTCTTCCCAGTTGAAACGAAGACTAGCTTACTGAGACCACTATTAAGCCGTCCTTGAAGCTGTTGTCCTGTGAGTCACCCATCACGCAAGCTGTTGACTCTCTTGTCTTCTGATGCTGTTGTGGCTTTGGGTCTGTCAGACCTCTTCCTGTCAGCATTTCCCACAGTTTGTGAGTGCCTTTTGATGGTGAAGGAAACTGTACTAACCGACACCTTGACTTTCTTGGCAATTTCTCTGTAGGAAAGACCTATATTTTTAAGTGTTACAATGGTCTGTCTCTCTTCCATCGTTAATTGCCTTTTGCTCACCATTTTTATAGTAACACACTACTTTCTGCAGTAGAATACTGTTCAAAACTAACGCTTACAACAGTATGGTACCAAACTGTGTTCAAACACTACTTTAATGCAGACAGAAGGGGTTGGAAGGAATAAAGAAAAGTTGGGACACCTGTAGGAATTGGTAGCACCAGCTTTCAAGGCTTGATCAACCTCCGTTGCTGCAGAACTGCTTTAAGTTGTTAACCCATTTCTAGTTCCCTGAAAAAGACCTTTTTGTATAATTCTGAAAAGTACATTATTTTTCAGTTTTGGTCAACCTGACCTTTTTTCTTTTTCTTTTTTTTTTTTTTTTTATATACCTCTGGCAGTTCACCACTTACCTTTTGGCTCTTCTCCATTGTACGTTTTCGTAACAGCTCTACATCGCACGGTTCGACTCCACCCCAATATGGCCCTTTTCCACTGGGAGTTGGATCTGGGACCTGTTACGAGTTTTCGTCCCCATTTCAGAGGTGGCTCTAGCCGTGCTGAGCCGGCACTGAAACGTGATGTGAACAGTGCTGTCCACTGATTGGTCAGAGGAAATGTCATACGCGCCACGAAGTTCGGGATCTTAAATAATCACCCGCCAGACAGACCTGCCATCTGTCTAGGCATTTTCAGTGACAACAAACCACAGCACAAACAATAGCAGCAGTACCGCCTCCATGTCAACCAGAGCCTCTATTGTTGTCGTTTCCTTTACTGACCACCGCATGACACTTTATTGGTCGCCTGAAAACGATGGCACGACAGTGTCGTCTCCGCCAACTCCACCCACTTCAATTAGTCCCAACTAGTAATGGCTGGCAGTGGAAACACAACCATGCCGGTCCAACAAGTGGGTAGAGTTGTGTCATGCCGAAGCGTGCCAAGTAGATTGGTGTAGGGTTCGCAGTGGAAAAGTGGCATTAGTTCCATTTCAAGTGGTTCACTGGACTAGAACTGCTTGAATTTCAACAAAAAACTGGAAAACTTGGGATGCTCTAAAACTGTTGATTACTGTTAACTGCTGATACCGATTAGTGTATGCTCTTAAGATCCAGGGACATTTTAACTCAAATTATCCACAGAGCATGTGGAATGGTATCAGGTGCATCACAGACTACATGAAGAGTGATACACAGTGCCCTGAGGACCCAACGCTCCCTGAAATCCTGAATGCCTTCTATGCTCACTTTGAGGTGTCCTACACTACCACCCCCTCCCAGCTCAGCTTCATGAGCCTGCAGTCTTCAATATCACAACAGCAGAGGTGATGACAACACTGCAGACGGTCAACCTCCAGAAAAGTTTGGGCCTGGATGGGATTCCAGGCAGGGTTCTGAAGGACTGTGTACACCACCTGTCTGAGCTCCTGACAGACACTCAACATCTTGCTGTTCCAGGCCAAAGTCCCATAATGCCCAAAGTCATCCACCATCATCCCAGTGCCAAAGCCCTCTGCAGCATTGCCCCTCAGTGATTACTGCTCTGTTGCACTAACTCCTGTCACCATAAAGTGCTTTGAGAAGCTGGTGATGAGGCACCAGAAGGAAATGATCAATGTGGCTAAGGACTCTCACCAGTACGTATACAGGTGGAACTGATCCACAGCTGCCCTCTCTGCTGTGACCCACCAGGCCTTTTGTCACCTCGAGAATAAGAAGTCTTATGTGAGGCTGCTGTTTCTGGACTTCAGTTATCCATTGTCATTCCACAGAAACAGGTGTCCAAGCTGGCAACATCAGGAGCTTCTTCATCAATGTGCAACTGGGTTCTGAACATCCTGACCTGCTGGCCAAAATGTGTCAGGATCAACAACAATAGATCCCCCACAATCGTCCTGAACACTGGTTCCCCCAAAGGTTGTGTGCTCAGTCCATTGCTGTACACACTGATGACTCATGACTGTAGAGCTCACCACAAAAACCTGGTGGTGAAGTCCTGACACAGTGATGCGGAAACCGCAACCTAATCTTTAACATCCAGAAGGTTTTTGACTTCTGCAGGTCTGGTACCACCTCGCCTCCTCTTCACATCAATGGTGAGGCTGTGGACATGGTCTCCACTGTCAGGTATCTCGGGGTAAACCTGTCGTGAAGAGGGCAGGACTAGATGCTGACATTCTCAAGACCTTCTACAACTGTGTGGTGGAGAACGTGGTGACCTCCTGCCTCTCTGTGTCATATGGTGGCTGCACTGTGGCAGAGAAGGAGGCACTGCAGAGGGTGGTTTAGTGTGCAGTCAGCACCACCCATAGGAGACATTTACACCACCAGATGTAGGGAGTGAGCCACCTGCATCCTCCATGACCCCCACAAACCCTGCACACAAACAGTTCACCCCCCTGCCCTCTGGCAGGAGGCTGCGCTGTACCCTTGCAAAAACATCCAGACTGAAAAACAGCTTCTACCTGGATGCAGTCAGACTGCTGAACTGCTAAACCCCCCCACACACTGTCCAGATAGACCGTCTACTGTGCCACTTTATTCAGTGTTGTCACTTTATTTCACTGATGCTGCTGCTCTTGCTGCTATATGTACCACAACTTAAACTGTTACTGTTGCTAGTGAAATTTTGTCCATTTAATCTTTTTTTTTTTCCATTTTTTAATGGCAGCTTTATTCTTACCATTTATATATTCTATTTTCTATTTTATTCTTTATCTTTCTTGTGCTACAAACCGAGACCTGGGTAACTATATTTCATTCCATCATGTACCACTGATCGAATGACAAAAAAAGTAATGATATTGACATGTACACTTTATATTATGCTATAGTTTATTCTTTATACTGCTCATTTATTCATATTCTATTTTTACCTCTTTTCTTAAATGCACATTTAACAAGGTGGGTCAAACAGTATCTCAATACTCTGTTCTGTGCATCTAGAGAATTGACAATAAAGATAATTTGGTTTTGCTGTAGAATGATGAATAAATCAAGAGTTCAGATGAAATTCCATTGAAAATTAATGCAGGCCCTTTTTGACCCACCTATTGATGCTTGGTTTAGTAATACAAAACTTAAGTTTCATAAAATCTATAAACCATAAGTAAAAAAATAAATAAATGGCCTGGTGTCAATAGCATGTTTTTTGTGGAATACCTGGAATATGAAAAAATAATTTTTCATTACAAAGATATTGTAAGCAAACAACCTCACCGGGTCATTTTTGATCAACTTATGCACCCAAGGGTTAAGCCTGACATCATATCTAAAGTATCTTCCTTCTTTCTGAAAAACTAAAGCTTTGAAGCAATCAATCCAACCAGACCTGCCCCCTTTAAGCCACTTGAATGGATGTAAACAAATGGATATGTACTAAAATTGCTAGGATTTAAGGCATTCCTGTCTCTAGTATGAATATAGATTTTTAAAAATATATAAATTTCATCATATACAGTAATCACAAGCGAACAATCCAACAGCAGCATCAGGTTGTGAAGGCTCTGGATAATATTGAAACAGAAGGACATTGAGACATTTTCATCTATAAAATACTGAATTTAAAAAAAACCCAAACAATTCCCAAAAGTATTGACACAACACTTATAGTCATAGCTATAACTACAATTTAATTAACCGAATATAGTGGCATTAGTTTTAGTATCGCAAGCTTATTTATCAAGTTTAGTATCAAAATATCCCTAGAAATGACTGACACTGAACCTGTTTACGTTCACACTGATACTCTGATCATTATCTGATTTCTGGAGTTATCAGATTATTAGTGATCATGTAAACAGTATCATCTGATAATCAAGACAAAAAACTTGACAAGTCCTAGATTATTTTTGATAAATTAATAAAGATCCGGTGCTGTATTTTGCATTTTTCTGAGAAAATTTATTTTCTTACATTTAATTCACTGACCATGTAGATGGTAGATGTTCATAAAAACTTTATATTTATATATAGTTTTATATAAACTTTAGAGGTTATTATATCAACACAGAGAAAACTCAAGAAAAAGTGATTTTTTTTCAGCAAAAATATCATTAACTGAACAAAGTGATAAACCAAGTGTCTCTCCATCCTCTGTCACTTATCCAACTCCATTAGTTTTACAATGTTGTAGAAGATGACAGTGTTTCCACATTCACTACGGAGCCTCTGAACATTCACACGGGTCATATCTGATAACTATGAAAAGATGACAAACTGTATTTTACACCAATGATTTATCTGTATTGATAGGATTAGTTGTTCAGAAACTGGATAATTGGCGAACAGAACGTATTAGGGATGCACCGATACCACTTATTTGAAAACCGATACAAGTATGAGTACAATCATTTCAGTACTTGCCGATACCGAGTACTACCGATACTCCATATTTAGGCTAGTCAGAAATCGCAACATTTATTTATTTTTTTTTAATAGATTTGCATGAATGTAGTTTTCTACACGGAGTGATAATGTTGGCGTGATTTTCAGGTGGGTACATTATCTGTTAAGTTTGACATTATCAATTTTTTTTGGGGGGGGGGGGGGGGGGGGGCCC
>JAQQZY010000005.1:55095915-55108663 GCA_030068375.1 Ostorhinchus rueppellii
AGTAGCTGGGATAGGCTCCATGCGACCCCCGTGACCCTAATGAGGATTAAGCGGGTATAGAAGATGAATGAATGAATCATACACTTTCAAAGCCTACATTTACTTTAATTTATAACTTAACACGGGTCTGCAGTTTTTATAAATTATTTGCTACAGAGAAAAAAGGTGCCTTCATCCTTGGATAAGACAGTTTTTCTTTATTTTCATGACTATTTACATTGTAGGTTCTCACTGAAGGCATCAAAACGATGAATGAACACGTGGAATTATGTAGTGAAAAAGTGTTGTGTAATTTAAAGCATGGTTTATGTTTCAGATTCTTCAAAACAGCCACCCTTCACTTTGATTACTGCTTTGCACATTCTTGGCATTCTCTTGATGAGTTTCATGAGGTTGTCATCTGAAATATTTTGGGTTCTCAGTGATGCTGAGAACTTGTTAGGAATCTGCAGTCCATCTCATGTCATTTAAGTGAGAAGGTGAGTCCATAGTTTTGACTGGTAGTGTATGGTATTACAAAAATCCAGGAAAAAAAAAAAAAAGTACATTATCCATTCTTGATTAAGATGTCAAATTACAGTTATTTTCTTGCCTTCCTGAACAGAAAACTTTGCTTTGGTGAATGTTGTGATTCATTAACATGCAATTCTCAGAGAAGACCAGTCGACTCGACTCAAATTTGAGAATATAAAGGTGAATTTAGGTAGAAATTCCTCATTCATGTTTCAAAATGGTAAAACATTGAGAGGTAACTGAAAATGAAAGTCTGCATTAAAGCAGTACATGATGCTGGATAGTCTGAGACAAAAGGTAAATGGTGGTCTAATAAATATCTTAAACACAGTAGTTTCATTAACCCTTTAATTCCTAACATGCCTCTTGTGCATGTTTTGATTGTATGTATGATTTATTGCCCAACCCCACCCCCCCAAAGGAGAGGCAAGGGGTATTGTTTTTGGTTCAGTTTGTTAACACTCTAGCAGAAAAACTATTTCTTGAATTCATACCGAATTGGGTTTATGGATTGCCAGTGAGCCAGAACATATCTGATTACATTACAAGCAGGTTAAAGTTTCCATTTCTTATGAATTTTTAAACTCTTTTTCTTTCCAATTTACTTATGATGGGAAAAATTTCAAATGTCTGTAACAGCAAAACTACTGATTGAATTCATACCAAATTGAGGTTATAGATTGCCAGTGACTCAGACTAGATGCAATTACATTTTGGGAAAAGTAGGTCAAATGTTCCAATTTCTAAAATCTTTTTTTTTCTCCTCATACTTATTTATGTATAAAATGTCTATGAAAACATCAATTTCCTTTCAATTTACTTAAGACTTGACATATATATAGAGGCAATTAATATGCCAAGATCAGGACATGCATAGACATGATGTCATCACCTAGATCAATGCCAAGATAAGCTACAAAACGTGGGAGGGGTGGGGTTTGTTGTGCCTGACACCACTTGTTTTAATTATTCCAGAAACTTTAACCACTGGCTCAATAGGAAAATTACAAAATGTGCTGATAGAATAGAACTTGTTTTTTCCATAGCTATTTGAGCATGCACAGTTCACCCCCTACCACTTTTGTGATGGGGGACAAAACACAGAGCAGTGAGTGAGACCGACTCACTATAAAATAGGCTCGTTGGGCTTTTTTTTTCTTCTTTAAACACCGTTTTCCTTGTCATTTGTTGTTTTACTTTTGTTTGCAGTGTTGTCGTGACTTTCCTTTATTTAATTTTTTGTTTTGACTGTATAACTGCTTTTAGTTCAACCAGGTGTCAAAAGGGAACTGGACTAGAAAAAAAAAAAAAAAAAATTCCCCAAAACAAAAACTGAGCTGTAATTCAAATACTCGTTCATTGTGTTCCAGTTCACAGTTTGTTAAACTTCCTAAGGCCCAATCCCAATTCACCCTAGTGTAATGAGGTAAACCCAGCAAAAAAGTGCAGCAATTTGATGAAAGAAACACACAAATGTACATATTTTCTTTGTAAACAGCGTAATCATTCAATTGTCTGTCGTTTCAATGTGTTATAGATGGCATTTTTGCAGTTTACAGTCGATAGGTGCAAAAAGAAGCCCATGCAACAGAGATGGTTACAGCTGCTGACGGCATGATGAATTCTTTCAGAAACAAAGTTGTCTCATCTGTTTATAGTGGCATCGATGACTGCTGATGACATAACAGGTCTCGAAGGGTTGTCTCATTTCATAGGGGAATGTTTCCACCACTAGCTCTTGCAACTCCATTTCAAGGGGTAGGTCCAAGTGCAAGGGCCAAGGGGTAGTGGTAAGGGTGAGGGCCAAGGGGTGAACTGCGATTCGGCCTAAATCTCTTATTGATGTACATTCTAAGTGCCTTATTTAGTAAAAATATGTAAAACTTCAATTACTGTCTGTCTTTTTCTGTTATTCCACCCTGTTTTGACACTTAAAACACACAGTAAAGCAAAACCACTGAAGAAAAGGAGCACAAGCACATACTGACAGCAGCTGTTATGATACAAACAGATGCAGATTCACTGCAGCTTGTTTCATTGAAATCATGTTTTAGGGGTTAAAGGTTTAAGTAGTAACAGACTCACTCATTGGTGTGTGAAGTGCAACATGCTCCTGGTACGGGTTGAAATACTTGTACTGTTTCCCACAAAACTCGCAGACGTAGCTCCCCGTTTCTGAAAATAACAGAAAACAAAACAAACAAAAAAACAAACTGTTTTATTCACCATCCATACACATGACAAAACTTAGTTTTCATTTACACGAGTTCAGATTACTAGTATACAATTAAAACCATTTGTACAGTTTCTGACAAGGCCATAGAGACAGAAAAGGTAGAGCAGAGATGAGTTGGTGCTTCTGATCATCCTTTTAAAGTTGGTGTTTTAGCAGTAATTTCATGAAGAGAAAACACAGATGCAGCCCCCCCCCAAAAGTAAAGATTTATATTGCCCCACTCCCCCAAAATTAGGAGTTAATAATTAATGCAGTGATAAGTACAGGCTTCCCACCTGTAAACACTGCCAATTGTGTTTGAATGGACAGCCGCTGCCGTCGGTTGAACCCACGGTCTCTGCGAAGGTGGGCGAGTGCTTTTTCCCCTGCGAAGGAGGACTTTTGGACTCATGTTCTGAAATCTTTCCAGTGTGGAGTTACATAGCTCATACTGCTCTATTTACTTTGATTTTTTTTTTTTTTTTTTTTTTTAAAGAATCAACAACACTTAAGGTCTCTCAATGTAAACTGTGTCCAACTTGACACAGCTGTAGTTGAAACAATGGAAACAATTAGAGGAACAAAAGAAAAACTATAATCAATCATAGACAGTTAAGGTCAAAATTATTAGCTTCATGTAGGAAATAGAACAAAAACTTGTTTCTAAAGGAAATACCTAGTACCACCCCAAGTTGTAGAATTACTCTAAATGACCAAAGTTTGGTGAAAATATTTTGATGTTACTGAAGTTGAAACAAGGAAAAAAAATAAACATGAGGCCAAAATTATTAGCCCTCTGAGTGAAAAGTGACCCAGAACGGACAGAACCCTTATAGCCGAGACATACTGACAATGCAATAAATCCTATTTTCAATGTTTTCACTGGCCAACTTTAAAATAAAAACTAATTCTGATTTTGCAACCTGCAACACACTAAAAGAAGAATATACAAGTAATACTGAACGTTTACATTCACCCGAATACACTGACCATGAGCTGATGTCTGGAGTCATCAGGTTATTAGTAATCATGTAAATAGTACAATCCGATGTTTTGTTTTTTTTTTTTTTTTAAATCAGGTAAGAGCAATAATTTGATTGTGACAAATCAGATTAACACACCTAGATGTCTCCCAAATACTTCGATGTCTTCCTGCATATATACAGGTTAATCTCATTTATTTCATTATTTTCCATTTGTAGATGTGTAAAAACAACTAAAATCATAGAAAACTGAAGTTAGATAGTCAAACGTGAGGGACAACACTAAATTTAACTGTCATCAATGAGCCTGTTTGGAGCAAAGTGCTGGAGCAAAAGAACCAAGCATGAGCTCTGTCATGAAACAAATTACACTCATACTATAAAGAGCTACTGTACAGTCATTGTGTAAAATAAATTCAGCACACAATTACTATGACATTAAAAGTTCACAGTTGAAAGAAAATTCAAAATATAAAAAAAAAAAAGTGATGAATGCAGTGAGTTCTTCAAATTTGAGCCCATTTGATGGTGTAGGTTTTTGTACGAGTATCAATGTATTGCTCAAAGATCCAACAGTGACCTAAAACCAGACTGGCAGCAGATTTCTTCACATTGTCGTTTAAAATGTCAACACAATCCTCTTGCTTCATCACGCCATGTAGTGGAACAAGGTTCCCTGTGCCTGAAGCAGCAAAACAGTCTTAAAGCATTATCCTCCCTCCTCCACGTTGAACTATGGGAAATGTTTCTATGTTCATGGCTTGATAGAGCGTGTACCTCACAGGTTGAGGGCTTAGGGCAGAAGTCCAGGTTCGATTCCAGCCTAGACCGTTTTGCTGCATGTCAATCACCCCCCCCTTCACTCAAAAATGCCTCAATAACTCCAGTTTTGTCTCATGAGACCAAAAGAACTTCCAGAACTCATCCTCCTGGTTCAGACAGTCATGGACCGACTTCAGCGAGGCTTTGATGTGCAGCTGTGTAGACACTGGAGTTGTTCCCTTAGGGTCCATCCAAGCCAACTCGCCCTCAATTCAGAACGTTTCCCAGTTCATGACATGGATTTTTCTCAAAGAAATTCATGTAAAAAATTCTGTTCAATTAATACCTCTTTGCAAAGTGCTGTAGCTCTACTCCACACGCTTTTTGTAATAATTTTGTGAAGTTTGTCCCTCTGAGCTAAATCTCATCATTAGTATGTGTATCGAAACCTCCCCAACTGCTTATTTCTCACATATTTAGTTGGAATTCATCCTGAAACCAGGGAACCCTACGGATAATTTATAACATGTATTCAGTTCAATGGTTGTTGCTGAAATTAATAAAAAAAAAAAAATTTTACCCCAAGGAAATATCTTTAATTTTAAAAAACAAATTATTTCTACCCATTTCATTATCCTTATAAGGACATTTTGATTTAGTGTATTATTGATATAGCTCTAGCACATATTTTGACCTCATAAAAAAACAACACCATGAATCTTGATAATTATAGCTTTATTGCTGAAAAAAAAGAAGTCAAGGTATTTGGCTGTTACATTTTGCCATGAAGAATTATTTTAATTGTCTCAAAACCTGTCATGAAAACAAGTTAATATTCAGTGCAGGTAAATTAAAAAGAAACCCAGAGAGGTGGCAGTTTACAGTGATTTTACCACAGCTAAGAGGTGTCATTAGGCACAGTGTATTAGATGGGCATGGACCAGAATACCTCTGGATGTACACATCACAACCTTTAGTGGCTTATTGTCTTTAACCGTTACTACACATGCACATCTGTTAGGACAGCAGCAATGATGCAATAACGTATTAGTAATAGCTGAACCCATGAAGACCCAAACATTCCTCATCGAAAAAAATCGTCTGCTGATCTAAACTACTTAATTACCTGTTGATCTATTAATACATGTAAATACTTTGTGTAAAATGCAGTTTGTCAATTTTTCATGGTCATCAGATATGACTCGTATGGATGTTCAGAGGCTCTGAGTGAACATGAAAACACAGTCATCTTTTACAACCTTGATTCACAAGTAAAACCCATGGAGTTGGATAAATGACAGTGGATGGAGATACATGGTTTCTGTTCAATTAATATCTTTACTGAAAAAGTCCCTTTTTCCTTCAGTTTTCCCTGTTTCTGATATAATTAATCAGTTTTTATGAACATCTATATGATCAGTAAATCACACACAGGAAAATACAAGATTTTCACTGATAAAAATGCAAAATACAGAGGATATTATAATGATTGTGATAAATCACTAAAGAAAGGTTAAATAGACAGAAAAATTCATTTGGGAACCGCCATAAAAGTAGCACTGGGTCTTTATGGGTTAGGTTTATTCTGTCCAGGAATGCAGTAGTAGGAAGAGTAGGAATGTTGCTAAGCAACAAACAGATGCAGTGGACAGCTGCTTATATATTGAATGGAATATTTACCTGAATATCACCATCAGAGTAACAGTGCAGATGCTGAGGTTTTGTTCACTCTTTGACTGTAAAAATCTGTGTTTTAATTGTGCACCTCCTCTCTAAAGGTATTACTCCAGCATCCCACAGTATACATTTCTGTTCCATCACTGATGTGATTTTGATGCTTCTAGACCAGCATTACCGAGTTCTCATACTAGGTCTGAAAACCACTCACAAATTTCACAATGTACCTTTTGGCTCTTCACAGTCATTCATTTGATCTTTTTTCCCCACGTCCATCTCTTCCTCCCACTTATTAATTCTCATTTACTTCAGAATATCTATATCTAAATCCACAAAAAAGATGAACATTGTAAGACAATGTGCGCGACACAGTAGTAGTGGGATGACGTATTCAAAGGTGTGGGATTTAAGTATGTTATTTTGAATGTGGCTCAGCCAGATGGAATGAAAAACCTGAATCTCTTTAAGTAATTGAAAATAGGACCAGTGGTCCTGTATGTCACTGGCATGTTCCATGAAGAATCAAGTTAAATTTGTGAGGGTGTAAGGTTCTGCTGCTATTGGAATCCATGCAAGAGATCAATGTCCCAACAGAAGTGGGTTTTACTTTCACTGGAGGACAAGATAACTGAATGGAAGTCCACACATGACTTCCTAGTAGTGTTCAATAGTAACTAAACTGATACCTGTAAGCATTTACATGTTATAAGCCATTAAAACATTTGTAAATTTTTAATTTTTCAAAAATCCGTAAAATTCAAAAATAATGAAAAATTTCTCAAAACTGTGACCAACCTATGTAGACACTGTCTCAAGGAAGCAACATACATAATTTGAAAGAAATCTGACCAGTAGTTTTATCAGAGACAATGTATGAAGAAATTGTCAATGAAGACGATGGTGGAAGACACAATAGGTCATGTGTGACAGGCCAGTGACATAATATGTAACTGATGGCCATGATCAGCTTGAGGGCTGGGTATCATGGCCAATTTCCTTGATCAGTTCTGTTTCAGTTTGCACAGATCTGAATCAATTAATCATGATTCGATTTAACCCGATAAAAATTCGATTCAGTATTGATTGATTCAGACTCATATAGCGATACCAAAGCACGATTTCAAAGCCATGCAACACATCAATACTGGCATCAATGTTGATATTAGAAAGGAAATAAATATAACATTTCAGCAGTAAATAGATGAATCTGCTCTTAAATAATGAACAAGACAGAAACATTGCCATTTTTTCTACAGTGGCTCAGAACAGATTTTTTTCTGTCTTATGGCTGGTGGCTTCTAGCCTTAAGGCATATTACTACTAAAATGCTACAGGTGGTCTATGACTTTTGCCAATTACTGTAGAACAGAATAATAAAAAACAAAAGATTCATCACTGAAAACTTCAACAAACCATACAAAATAGTAGGAATAGAGTGAAGATTTTGCAAGGTCAAAACACTTCGAAACGGTCATCATTCTCTTTTGCATGTTGACATTATGTCCTATAGGTGTCGTTTCTCCTGTTTAATGCAGTCCGCTGGTTTCAGTGCTCAATCACTCAATCACTCAGTCATACAGGGTCTAATAGTTTTTGGCCAATATAATTATGTTGCATTTGTTATATAGCAATTTGGAAGATTGTTATAATTAACACAAAACCAGTGTGATTTACCGTTAAACTTTATTGTAGACAGGAAACTATTCTAAATCTCATTGGGGTTAATAATTTTGACCTTTACTGTATGTAATAAAACTAAAACAGTGATTGACAGTGGTACAGAATCCCAGTGAAATCTTCCTTCTGCAAGGTACAACGAAACAAAACAGAGCAGTCGCAATATTCTGTAGGTGCCTTATAATAAGATAATTTCAAACTTTTGTTTTGCCTTGTACAGGTTGTCTTTTTTTCCATTTTAAAATCTCTTATTCGTACACTTTTTGTACATGATGAACGAAACAAAGTCTCAAACTTAATATAGTACATCAAACAGTCTTACTTGGTCCAATTTTCTGATAGGGTTCAACTGGCTCCTCCTCCTTAAGGCCGTCCACTGGTAGCATAACCTGCTCGTATGGATCTAACAGAGACACAGAGGGAGAGGGATCACATGTTAGTTTCCTGCTCAGTTCTTATGATCATAAGATTTAACTGATGTTCTTTCAGAGAATTAGTCTGGCAATGTCTGGGCCACACTAAGTCTCATTTAAGAATCAGTCCAGGACCTCCAAGTCATTTTGGAATGTCTAGGGTGTGTCATCAACCTGCAGAAACTAAAACACCTCTAGAAGCATTTATAAAGATGTGCAACTAATCACAGCAAGAACATGTAGAAAATGCAGCCAGCTGGTAGATTAAACTCACCAAATCCTCAGACAAAGGATCACATCTTTCTTTTTTCTCTAAAGATGCCAAATGCCATTGGTAATTTGTTTTTAAAGACAGAGTTTCTGTTTTTATAAAGAACACACTAGGGCTGTACCACACTGAGAAGGGTGTTTTTCAATCAGTTTTGCTGTTCAAACAGGATTTGCTCCGGTTATTCATTTTTGACCATATTCATTTGGCAATAGAATAATGACAACCTATGCTACCCCAGCAAAAAAACACACAACAAAGAAAAATGACAATTTTGTTGGTTGACATTTAGTTTTGATTATAGGACACATTCACTTTGGTTTTGGGCCTGGCCAAGCGAGAGTTAACATCAGGATCGATTTCTTTTTCCTCTAAAACAATATTTGTGATTGTTTGACAGTTGATGTGGTTCTGGCATCTTGTGAGGATGCCTCCTGGAAGCCTCCTTGGGGAGGTGTTCGAGTCATGTCCGTCCCGGAACAGACCTCGGGGCTGACCCAGGACATGCTGGAGGCATTATATCTCTCGGCTGGCCTGGGAACGTCTCGGGATTCCCCTGGAAGAGCTGGTGGAAGTGGCGGGGGAGAGGGCTGTCTGGGCCTTGTTGCTGAAGCTGCTGCCCCTGTGACCTGGCCCCGGATAAGCGGAAGATGACGAGTACGAATATTTCCAATTACTCAGCATGACAGACATATCTGCAGTTTCTAAAACCGTGTTTATTTAAATTACACCTGAACTGCAACTGGATATACAAGAAAATATATGAGAATACACTTTAAATTAAGAACAGTACAGGTCATAAATTAATATATAAAGCATAAATTCAGAATGTAAATAGCAAATGTGTAAATAAATGTTCAAAATATATGCCTGCGTTTAACCTTATATTTCATAATAATCAAATACTATAATGATTTTGAATGTTACTCATAAAAAGACAGCCGAAAGATATGCATTAAAGTAATAAAACATGTGGCCATAGACTGATTATTTCATTAGTATCTTAAAATATTTGATTATTATTATGGAACATCACACTGAACCAACACCTCACTCCGTTAATGTTTTAGATTCTTGATTACCATGAATTAATGTCTCAAATCTAAAATAAAAATGATATCAGTTTCATTTTTGGATATAATGTACTCTAATATATTAAGAAAAGTGTAGCGTGCCTAATATTTGCACATTCAGAGGAAAAGCATTTTTTGGCATTTTTTTCTAAACTTTGAAAAACTGCTATATTCTTTTCCTCACTCCTTTACCTTGTCAATATCTATAAATTCATTTTTTTTTTTCAAATATTTGGTTATTATTGCTTAATGGCACATTAAAAGTACCCGCTTAAACCTACAATTTAGGCTATTTTGGTTGCTGCTAAATTAATTTTTAAAAACAGATATGGAATGATTAGTATTGCTGCAGTACTTTCTCACTCCATTACTTGCTTGGCCAGGCCCTTTTGTTCATGCTGTGACATTGCACTTACGTGCAATGTCAAAATAGCCAATACCCATCTCATGTGTGAAAATGATGCATCATGCTCTTAAACCACTCTTTCAGGAATCTGATGAATCTTGGCATTATCATCTTGGGATATTTATGTGTCATCTGGGAAACATTCAGTATATTCAGGTTCAGCTGACCTAAATTAATGGACCAACTGAGGCAACCCCATATCATAACACTGCCCCCACAGGCTTGTACTGTAGGTGCTGAGCTTGATGGGTACGGGCACTTTGTCTGCCTCTCCTGTCACCATGATATCCCCATCACTCTGGAACAGGGTCAATCTGAACTCAGACAACATGATGTTCTTCCAATGAAACCGTCCCATCTTCATGCTCTCCATTAGGACTGCAACGATGAGTTGACTAATAATGAGTCACTGACTAATTTACTAATCGACAGGGTATTAGTGAAGTCATGCACTTTTGTTTGAGGAAAAATGTTGTATGTTTTGTTGTTTATTGCAACTCAAGTACTTAGTTTAACACATTTTATTTGCCACTATAACTTGTGTAAAGAATGCTATTTTGTTTAAGGGGAAAAAAGTATTTTATTGCTGATTGCAATATTTGATAAAAACTTAAACTGAATATTTGTTTAAAAATCTTCACTATACATTCTACTTGTGCACCAAATGTTCTTAAGGGAAATAAAATGCAATTTTTTGCTGCAGTAAATATAAGTAAGAGCCATTGTTTTTTTTTGCCGTTCATAATCTGACTAGTCACTACAGTAATCAATGACTCTTCAACTATGAATGAATGAATGAATGAATGAATGAATGAATGTTTCTTTATTTCAGTTACATACAAAAACCACATGCATATAAAGAACATACAATTAGTAAATGAAAAGGGAAGTAGCTGAAGCCCAAGGCTTGCTTCTGCTTCTCCTACTCTCATCCTTACTCCAACTCCATATATGAAGTTGAAGAAAAATGAAACATTAGCCAAAAATAATCTACAATCAATTTCTTAAGTCACCTAGAAATCATTGTACTTTCATAGCCCTTGAAAATTTCACAACTTAAAGCTTTTTTAAAGGTCAACAACGAGCTACACAACTTCAATGTATCCTTCAATTGATTCCATAATTTGACACCAATAACAGAAACAGCGATATTTAGGGACTGAGCCCACGTTTTACGACTACGACTACTACTCTGTCTCTTTAAACTGGATTTTGACCCCCTAACCATGCTCAAAAACTCACCAAATTTCGCATGCATGTCAGGTCTCACGAAAAATTTGATACAATAAAAAAAAATAAAATAAATAATAATCCCTTAGGTGCCAAAATGGCTATCTGATGATACTGATTGTTGTTTAAGATACGAGAAGCTACTCACTGCATCAGTTAAAGGGTTAAACAACTTGTTGCAGCTGAAACAATTACTGCAGCAATTATCCAGTGAAAGGATCTGAACTTTTTCTGAGTTAAATACAGGTGAAGACTTTATTTTGGATTTTTTTTAGAGCATTTGAAAATGATGATGAAAAAATGAGAAGGAACATTCAGAATACGAAGGATCATGAGTTACGCGTCTAATGTCAATCATTCACACGTCATTGGCCTAGAGCAGAAATTGTTGCTGCTGAACTACAGTGGAAAAAGCAAGAGATTTATGTTGTGTTCATGAGGTCCTCCTTACATAGGAGCCAATATACAACTTGAAGAATCACAGGGGGCAGTATCAAACCACATCAGAAAAATGGTTATGATTGGCTTAGCCAGATAAAGGGTGACTGGAAATCAGTTTGTATGGGAGCCGAGCCAGACAGATTTGCAACAGCAAATGAAACATTAGCTCTGGGGCAGATGCATCTGGTTCCCAGACTATTGAGATTTATCATCATTGCTCTGAGTATTACCATCCACACATGGGCTCAGAGTCTGAATTCACTTAACCCGCACCTATAATAAGCTCAGACAAAGAAAACTTCATTCATTGTACAGTGTACTAATCTGGAAGATCTGAACATAGAAAAGTTAAGTCACTGTGGTGCTCAACAGGTGCTCATATTTCTTCCATCTTACAGTAAAATGTGGCAAGGGTGTCGAGCCATTTCTTATATATTTATAACTTCTATTAATATAGTGTGTTCACAGCTGCCTCAATTTCACATAAAATGACACAGTGGTGAAGTGCAAATGAGGAGGGAAAAGGTAGAGAATAATCTAAAGTAGACCATCATATATTCTGGAGTGATGGAGTTCCTGTTGACAGAACTTAAAGCGGAATGAAGGAACCTAGCTTTAGACTGATACTACTGCTGATTTCCTACACATTTTCACAGACCAAAAAAAAAAAAAAAAAAATCAGTGCCCAATAACAACAACAACAACAACAACTTGAGAAATACAAGACATTTTTTATCATTTGCCATTCCATACTGGAAAATGTAAAGACTATACAGTCAGAATCCTGTAATTCTTTAAAAAAAAAAAAAAAAAAAAAAAAGTATATTAATCTGCTTATATTTTTAATTCATAGACTTGACATTACAGCTTCCATTAGTTCTTAGAGTATTATAAACTTCTTGTTTAAAATCATACTTCTAAAAATGTCTGAGGAGCACATATTGCAATGACTGAATTTTAGAGTCCGTTATACTTGCTGGGCAGCTCTTTCCGTAGATTCACTCCTCTCCTAATGATGGGCAATGATTTTCAAGCAAGATAAAAACCCAACAGACATATACACACACACATATACATATACATACACACA
>JAQQZY010000005.1:55120773-55134927 GCA_030068375.1 Ostorhinchus rueppellii
CCCCCCCCCCCCCCCCAATATACTTACAATGGGCTTCATTTCACATGTCTGTAGCAGGAAACTACTAGTTGAATTTATGACAAAATGGATTTATAAGATTGCCAGTGACCCACAATAGATGTGGTTACATTTTGGGAAAAGTAGGTCAAAGTTCAAATTTGTTAGGTTTTTTTTCCAATCTTTTTTCTTCTTCCATTTACTTGTAATGGGCAAAAATTCAAATCGCTACAAACCTAATTTAATTCAAACTTGGCCCATATATGAAGACAATTGATATGCTGACTATCATATGCATTGACATGACAAAATCTGCTGGATCCATGCCAAAATAGGCTACAATACGTATAAGGGGCGGGGTTTCTTGTGCCCGCCACCACTGACACATTTTGGTTAACTGTGTTTGTATACCTCAACAGCTGAAAAAGTGTTGTGTCTTCCTAAAGATGATTGCTTTTTCTCTCTGCAATGTGATACTGTCGGCTTTAAGCGATGTGCAAATTCATGTAATGACTGCAGAGGGAGTGTATGAAGCATCATAAATAACCCTGAAGTACAAGTATTTTTAGTCCTAATCAAACTTTCAGAGTGATTCCTGAGAGTGATTTTAAGGTTCCTGATGATGAGTGTGGGCCCCGTTTCCAACACACAATGCAATTACTTGTACTCACTGTTCGGAGTCTGGGGTAGACCATCTGCAACCATGCTCTCTGATTCTACGGTGAGAAAAATAGAAAAATGAGTGCATGAAGTGCTGTCACATTTGAGCACAGCTTCCAACTTGCGCTGAAGATGCTATCTGTGGCATGAAAACAATTCTGGACAGGAAAAAAAAAAAAAGAAATCAAAACAATTTCTGGCCAAAACAGGACATGCATGACTCATGTAGAGGAAGTGGAATAATTTTAGGATTGTACAGTCAGGAGAGGAAAAACAGAGTAAAGAATAAGTTATTTGGCTTTTTATAAAGATCTGATACATACATGAAAACTTGAGCATCTTACCTCTGTGCGCCCTGACGTGAGTTTGGAAACAGTTGTAATACTTGTACTTCTTCCCACACACCCCACATACGTAGGAACCTGCAGGGAAACAGAAAAGTGTGTCAAGGAAAGGGACAGAATCATCTGGAGTCCACATGTAGTGTATGACAGATTCGGTTTAAAAATATATAAGTTTATATCTGCTAGTCTTCTTCTCAAATGTAAATACTTACCTTTCACTCCTATTGCAACACATGCCATTATTACAAAAGTGTATTTATCCAACTAAATCTAAACATTTCCTGAGGTTTTAAAGAAATCATTGTTGGTGGTTTTGCTGCCTAAAAAGGGAAGAAGTGCTACAAATCTGATTAACAGTCAATAAAAAAAGAAATGCACGGAGCCAAGATTGGTATTTTTGCATTTTTAAGTGGCCAGTAGTGCTACATACGCCAGATCCTTTTAAATGCCTTGTATAATTGCACTTCCAGCTGCCAAAAATGCTACAATAATAAAGTGGAACCTAAAAAAAAGTAATAATAAATTTAAGCAACAGTCCTTATTACATGCAGTTTCCATTTTGGTGACAGGAGGATCTAAGAACACTGACATGTCTTAAAAACTGGTGAAGTAAAAATAATAAGCATTTCCTACAATGATATAGACCATGGTGATCCGCCATAGTATCATTTCATGAACTACAGTCTTAAAATGAACTGAAAATATTGCGATGAGCAGAGTATCACTTAACCAGGTTGCTAGCAATGGAAATTATTTTTGGGACGAAGTTGGAGCTGCCTGTTACGCTTCCAATGGATTAGAAGACAATTACTTACACACACACACATAAAATAAACTACAGCTGACCCTGACCCAACAGCCTCTCGTCTATTTTAGCTGCAGCTGTCATGGTTTCAATGAGATACCAATAAAGTTTACTGTCATTTGCTGTTTATTTGTTAAATATCATTGGTCAATATCCAAGACTGTGAATTGAGTGGCTCATCAGCTGAACTGAGCAAACCCAGTATTATTGATAAAGTTTGTCTTTTGTAAAATGTTATGCATAATTTCCATTAAAATAAGTGGTGCCAGGCACAACAACCCCCGCCCCTTGCATGTATTCTAACCTGTTTCGGCACTGATCCAGCTGATGTCATCATGTCTGTGTGTGGCGATATCAGCATATCAGTTGCCTCTATATATGTGCAAGTTCTAATCAAACTGAAACAAAATGGATGTTTTTATAGACATTTTAAATTTCACCCATTATAAGTACATGGGAGAAGAAAAAAAGAAAGTGAAAAAATTACTTAAATATTTTAACTTTGACCTACTTTTCCCAAAATGTAATAATGACATCCATTCAGGGTCACTGGCAATCTATAAAAGCTAATTTGGTATGAATTCAAACAATAGTTCTGCTGCTGCAGTGTTAACAATCAAAGAAAGAAACAAACAGAAACAAAAACAATACCCTGTGTTAAAATCTGACATCAGATAATCAGCAAGTAAGTTATGAAGCCAAAGAGATAGAAACAGATCCAATCTTATTCCGAGTCTGCCCTAATTCTCAATGATGACTATATTTTCTCACAGGATGAATAATAACTTCAGGAGTGATATGTTCACAGAGTAAAAATTCAACATTGACAGAACAGAATGTCTCCAAACACCTTTACCAAAGTAACATTAGTTATTACACAACAATAAATTTGCACTCATTTACATACATTTCTTTTACTTTATATTATCATATTGATGATATGTGTAACTAGTATGTATTGTCTGAATTGCTGCTCCATTTGGATTTTAATAAAGTGTTCATAAATTGTTGGGTTTTTTGTAGCGATCTTTCCTATTAATTTTTATTGGACTTACACAGAGCAACTGCAACATACAATGTCCTTGAGATTAATAAAGTATTTGGATTCTGTAACTGAGACACTGCAGCTGTCCAATACTGTGCCTGTGCAAAATGATGGAGGACCTCAGTCGTCAAATTGATACATGTAAATAATTGGTGTAAAATGCAGTTCGTCATCTTCTCACAGTCATCAGATATGACCCATTTGGATGTTCAGAGGCTCCACTGTGAACATGGAAACGCTGTCATCTTCTACAGCATTAATTCACCAGTAAAACCCCTGGAGTTTGATAAATGACAGTCGATGGAAACATTTTTTTGTATGTTCAGTTACTGATATATTTAACTGAAAAGTCAGTTTTTCTTCAGTTTTCTCCATTTTTGATAGTAACCATCAACTTTAATCTGAGCTTTTATAAACATGCAAAATACAGAGGATTGTTTTATAATAAATGGTGTTAAACCACTTAGGAAATGTTAAATATAGAGAAAAAGTCATTTGGGAACTGTGACAAAAGTAGCACTGGGTCTATACAGGTTAAAGAAGGGAATAGATGTTGATGAAACAATCTGCACAACATAGATACAATAGGATTCTGTGGGAAACACTGAATAAGATATGATGGTGTCTGTTATGTACACACATCAGAATCTTATCATCAGGTTGCATCACACGACTCATGGGCTTTTAGTTTGAAATGACATATACACATGGATGAAATACTAAATCGACAGAAAGGTAGATTGAAGTAACTAATGTGTCCTGCAATTATCAGTAAAATGCCAACAGGGTTTGGTAAAGAACAAGCATCATCATTGGTTTTACTTTTTTTTTTTAAGTTCATTTGTAACCTGTCCATAAAAGTTTTTAACTTGGCCTTTTCTGCTTCAGATAAGTTTACATAAACATCGTCAGTACATCTTTCTTTGTTTCTTGTCACTTCTTAACAGTTAACAATTATACTAATAAAATTAAGCGAGGAAAAAAAAAAGAGCAATTAATTTGAAGTAAGAGAAATGGTAATTATCAATTATTAATTGTGACTGCCACCACCGCTACCACTACCACAGTAATGTGGATAATACAACAGGTATAGAACAAACTAGACCATTTTTACTACATATGCTTTTTTTTTTTGCATACTACGTATGCTTTTTGTGTTGCCATTAATATATTGATCATATTGATATATACATTTATTATTGTCATAATAGTTATATCTATTGGTATTATTACTATACACTGATGTATGCATTCATTATTATCATTATTACTATAATAGTTATATTTATTGGTATTATTACTAGATATTGATATATGCATTCATTATTATCATCATTATTACTATATTAGTTAAATCTATTGGCATTACTACTAGATATTGATGTATGCACTTATTGTTACCATTATCATTAATATCATGGTTATGTCTATTGGTATTATAATATATTTTGATGTAACCACTTATTACCATTGTCATTGGTGTTTGGATATATCTATATACTTGTATATCTATATATATTGATGCATTTACCATTATCATGACTATAGTATACCTTATCCTCCCATCTCCAATTCCTTACTCACTCTCGCTTCCTTTCCTCCTCCCCATTTTCCTATTGCGGATTTACTGGACTTTACTTTGTGATATGATGTTGCCATCTCATGTTGTTCATTATCATTATTATGCTATTATGTATGCTGTTCCTTGTTTGCTTTCACTGTCTTGTCTATTGCATCACTAATAAATTTTAAAAACTAAATAGAAATGGTAATGATCAGTATTTTATGAGTTTGTCATTTAATTTTTAAAAAGTATATGTAATTTTGATTTAAAAAATCCGTTTTAAATTATTAAATGACTGCTATGATGCGAGCACCTCCCACACTACCAAGTTTACAATGCAAGTAATATTTAATTCTAATTCCATACCAAATATCTTACATTTCCTCCATATTCAATTTTTCACAATTTTTTTTCTACCAGTCATTTTCTCTGCACTTGCTTGTTGCTGCTGTGAAATTTCCCCACAGTGGGATAAATAGTCATATCATATCTTAAACCATCACCCCTATGAGCTGAAACGATTCATCGACTCAAAATCAGTTAAAAAATTATTTATGCTTAATGTCACTGCTCCTAAGCTTTTTTTTTTGCCTACTCAAATAATTGTTTAATTGAATCAACGAAAACAATCAATAGATTAATCAATTACAATAATCAATAGCTGCAGCTCTACTGTTATGCTCATTCATGAATTTAAGACCACTACGAAGGATTGATTCCCCCCCCAAAATTACTAAAAGAAAGAACAAAATATTTTTCAGATAATCTTGTGTATAGGAATAGATGTGATTTGGTTTGGTTCCAGAATTGACACCCCCTCCAAATGTAACAGGTAGCCAGTGTGCACAGTTACCGGGACACTGACCGCCTGTTGATTCTTCTTAAATGTCATTTTCCATTCTGTGTTGCGCTTTGTGCTGGTTGTCAGGAAAGCGGAGTATGTTAATAATCAAGAGACTCTGGCCTCGACTCTTTCGCGTGATTGCAATCAGGAAATGCATGTAGACTACGTGTATATTCACACACCTATGCATGAGTCAGTGCTCTTCGTTGGAGGAGGAGTACCAAGGGCAAACATACCCTCAGCCTGAGATCTACGGGATCCACCTCCACCTGTCCCTCCTTCAGTTCCCCCGATGACCACGCAGATCTCAGCGGGGTTGGAGTCGCTGACTTTTCCATTGCTAGTCTCCGATGTGCCGGGCTCTTTCTTCACTGTAACGGGTGATGGACTGGTTGCCTTAGTTGTACTGGTTGAAGTTGGCGTGGGGCCATCTGTGGCGGCGCTTCCACCATCCGCCTTCTCCTTCCCGGGTTTGGGTGCCTCTTGTGCACTCATGACTCTGCCTCCTCTGGGCCCGTGCTTCTGGAAGACAAGAATATTTTACTTTGAAGTGTAGATTCTGGTCCAAAAATGTATTACTATGGAATGCACTAATATGTCTGCTGACTTGACTGTTTTTCCTTTTGTGATGTTGTGTGTAACTGCACATGTATATGCCAATGTTGACATTAAGCTGCTCAAACTCACAGTATGGATGATGATGAAGATGATGTCTGAAATGTCCATGTCTGTATTGTTTTTTTGTATAGTGTACAATGATTCACTCTTAAACCCCATTTGGAAACTTAATAGAATTGCCCACTGTGGGAAAAATAAAGTTAAGTAAATTCAAGTCTATCCATCAATTTTTGCAACATTGACTAGGTTATATTGGTACACAAGATGTCATGTCACCAACGGGAGAGATATGTACTTAAAGGATGAAACCCTTTAACACAGCTCAGTTAACCTAATTCTATCTGTACAATGAAGATTTCTTTATTTCCCTGAAACACAACATAAACCAAAACCAGCTCCAAGTGCACAAAAACAACTACTGTACTCTATAGTTGTAATAGTGTGGTTTTGTAACACCGGTTATGTGGGGGGAAAAAAGGAGAAAAAAAAAAAAAAAAAAAAAAAACAACATACCAACTTGCTTTGTTAGTCATAAAGAACGGAGTGGCTTAACCTTGCACAGATGACCTTTGATGACATAAATTCCACAGTTCTACACACCCCAAATGCTCCAATTTCAAAAATATCCAAATTACACAACTTGCCACTTCAGCACAGGCCTATAAAAGGCCTTGTCAAGTGAATGTGCTCAAAATGCAACCAAGCAAAACAGAGTTATGCCAGGATGACTGATATTATGGAAAGAGGGAAAATTGGCCCGTCTAATAATAGCGCACCAATACAGCAACAACAAGCCTTTTCATAGCCCAAATACACCTTTCTCTTTGCAAATGACACACACCGAACTCTAAGCCTCAGCAAAGAGGCCTGGGATTTGGATAATGTTGTTACAAAACATTTATGGGTTTAAATATGACTACTTTCATCCAGAGTAAAATCAGAAAGCACCACAGTCATTTGTGTGATATACGGAAGGTTGTGCAAGTTAAAATATTTGCTGATTTCCTAGTATTGCAATACAAACTTTTGTTGAGGCAAGTTGGTCGCCAACTTGAAGTAATGTTGCCCATATAGCACTGCATTTTAGCTAAAATTATGCTTAACAGTTAAACAGTTAACAACCCAAACAATTTAGGCTGTTAAACAGAAAAATAAAACCTTACTTTCTGACTCTTTCCCAGTAGATTAGTTCTAAATGACATTTAGGCTATATGAGGATGTTCCATAGGAAATTCAACCAAAACACACAGGTCTGTGTTTGAGGCAACACAGATGACAGTTTATGATGTGCCCCTAGTTTTGTCTCTCAAGCAAAACACACCACACGCCTTTTCAACTGACATGAGCCTAGGTTAGTTCAGGGCCACTGCTGGTGGCTAGTTCATTCTTTTATGGGGCCTTCCAACAACTGGTTTGCTTTTCCATTGACCAAGAACCACCACAGAGTTAGATCATTCATTGTAGGTAATGGAAAGAGAAAAGTAAGTAAACATAGGCTGAACCTATAAGATCAAATATTCCAAATACTGCTTTCATTGGGTCACTAAAGTTTTAAGCTTTGTTTCAGACAACAATGTTTATATCTAAATGTCAAATCTGTGGTTGGTTTAATAATTTTGAGCCTGCCTGAAATGTCCAGATGTTATCAGCAATGTGTGATCCCTTCGCTTTTGGCTAATGGGACAGCTGGCACACCTGTCAATGTTAAGGACGTGGTTGGTCAGAGCTGGTTTTACTGCAACGAGACCAACTTCATCTCAGCAAGTACTCTTGAAATATGCTGCTGGCTCTGCCAAAAACATGGTGCTTCTCTTCTGTAAAATTGTCTTAGGAAAATTATAACTTGGGGTTGTAATTTTTTTTTTTGTTTGTTTGTGGATCACTGAGGTGTTTCTAAAATTCAGTCTCTACACAAAAATCAATGCAAACAACAGCCGGCACCAAAATAAATCAACACCTCTGCAAAAAGCAAAAATACTATATGGAAGGCAATGGCATTAGTTTTATTTGGACAAATGAAACTGTCAAATCCAAGTACAAAAGCTTTTAGAGCTGAAACGATTACTTAATAAACTCCATTAATTAATAAAAATTTTCCAGTTTTTCTGTATCAAAGCTTAATTTCCATAATTTCTCTGCCATTAAACATTGATTCCACTGTTGTGTCTCACAAGGACACTTGTGATGCACATGATGTCAAGATCAGCACAAACAGGTGTAGCTCAAAAGAGGAGGACGACAAAAGGCAGATAATGTCTACATGTTCACTTTTTTTGCATTTAGCATGTAGACACTTGTTTATAGCTATAAATATTTTTATAGAAACTTTTATATCATTATTGGTATTTCTACATAGACTTTTTTTTTTTTTTAATTTTCTTTACTTTTTGTAACTGTTCAGCTAGTTTTAGAATAAAGGACAAGCCGTTTGTGATTTTTAGACATTTCTGTTTTCCCATTCGTTTAATCAAAACACAAAATTTTTTTTAAATCTTTAAACAGTTACAAAAATATAGACTTGCACCGATTAATCAGCCATGCTCAGAAATTGCCAGGTTATCACATGAACAGTCATGACTTCCGATCACCCAGTCAGTCTGAAATTGACCGATCTTGAGTGCAAGTCAAATTCCTGCCGTACTGCATACACAGACCAAAGGGGGCGCTAGTACATAGTGCGTACCTCACACCAAGTCTGTGCACAGTGTGAATTTATAAATGGCGTTCTCGTCAATTCAGTGCAGGGGTTCATCCTGTGCTCCACATATGTAGAGAAGCTTGATTTTTCCAAGGTTTTGTTAGATTATTTTAAATACTTGGTTGCAGCATGTAATATCTATGGTCTATGATATTTTACTAAAGCAGAAGGTCTGAGCCATGTCAGAATAAAAACTGGGTCTGTATGATAATTTTCCTTCAAATATGATCATTTTCAGCTGCCAGTACAATATGAGACTCGGTAAAAAAACAGGCATTTCAATCAATGCACCTGTTTTCATACAGAAAACCTGGCCCTTTTTTTGCACACTTTTGATGCATTTTTAAAATAAATTTTCTAATGGAAACGTTACATTGCATTGTCTCGTGTATTGTGTCCAAGCACTCTGCAAATTGGAAATCGGCCCAAAAAATTTAACATTTATTTAATAGCTACTGCTCTAAAAGGTTTGGTAATTTGAAGCAGTAGTTGAAGTCCTGATGTAGAGATACATTATTATTATTACAAGATATGATATTGCATTTACAAAAGAAACTTAAAT
This sequence comes from Ostorhinchus rueppellii, assembly GCA_030068375.1. Lineage (NCBI taxonomy): Eukaryota > Metazoa > Chordata > Actinopteri > Kurtiformes > Apogonidae > Ostorhinchus > Ostorhinchus rueppellii. The sequence goes on from JAQQZY010000005.1 coordinate 55,129,911, forward strand.
CTGGCTTAGAGGCTGATTAACAGCTAATATTCCTGGTTAGCTGAAGCTGGTGGTCTTACATGCTGTCAGTATAACCTGATGATTATGTCTTTGTGTGCTGTGTTACGACAGACAGCTCTGCTTTTTTCCATGTCTATAATGAGGCTCTTTTTTTCTGGTTTCATTAGAAAACAGAGGATACTAAGCTATCTTTCTTTTTAAATACTGCTAGTTAAGTTTTAAGGGCCTATTGGTCCCGATAGTCCTGCCTCCACTGTCTGATGTATCAGTGTTGGGTTATATCTCGGTTGTCGACCAGCAAAGAGTTGATGCCGCTCTGGAGCAGTTTGGCCACCACATTGGAATAGGGGTTAAGATTTGCGCAGTGAAAAGAACAGAATGAAATAAGGAAACAAATAGTCAATGGCAAAATTAGTTGACAATTTTTTTGTTTGTTTTTTTTTAACTTGTCTTGTCCAAATTAGTTGACAACTTATTTATTAGTTGACCGGTCATTTGTGGCATTATGCACTTTTGTTTAAGAAAAACAATTCATTTTACTGTCGATTGTAACTCAAGAGTATTTAGTTATTTAACAAACTTTGATAGGTACTGTAAATGTTATGCATAAAATACAGTTTTGTTTAAGGGGGAAAAATATTTTATTACTGCTGCAATATTTGTTGAATATAGAATTGAACATTTATTTAACAAACTTAGTCAGGCATTCTAATTGGTGTGCACTAAATGCTCTTGTTAAAAGAAAGAAATTTTATTTTATTGCTAGAGCAAACAGAGCCATTATTTTTCTTTTTTTTTAAATTTTCTTTCAGTAAAGGATCTGACTGATCATCAACTACTGAACCAGTCATTAGTCGCTGACCGAGAATGAAATAGAGGTACTTGGTTAATTGAGTCACTGCCCAAAGGTTGATGCAGAGAAACATCCAAAACACAGTAAAATGAGTGAAATAGAAAATACAAGCAGGATGTCTTCAGGTAGATCCACCTGCACAATGAAAGAAGGTTAGAAGCCATGAGTGACAAGGATTACAGTGCGATTCTTGGAATACTACCTTTAAAAATATTTAAATCATTTACCAATAACTGGGCAAACACAGCAGATACAAATCCTACTACCCCAACCCTGACTCCCCCATTCCTGGAAAAAAGGGGAAGTCCATAATTTTTCTCTGAGGAAAAAGAATGGACTGTCAGTGGCAAAAGAAGCATACAGAACCTTCTATTTAATGATAAACATGTCTTTTTAAGCTTTTAATTTAATTATTTCCATATGCCTTCTCATTATGTTCATTTTCCCTTTTCTCTTTCACTACGAGTTTTTTCTTTTCACTTTTCCACTGCAATTTACAAAGCCAGCCCTCATTTAAGCGTGTGTATTTTAAAGCTTTTCCATTTCATTTTTTTTCTCCAGTTCAACTTTCCAGCCGGTGTTGGGTTTCTCCGGTGACATACGGTGGTCAGAATACACCTGTGTAATTATATCCCCACTGTTCTTGAATGGAAAGTGAGAGCTAGAGTTAGCCAAAAAGCTGAGTTTTTATTCACAGGTTATCAAATAGGACCTTGTGTATTTTAACAATGTAAAAATCCAGTGGGAGCAGAGAGTCGTCTGCTGAAGCAGACAGCTGCTCCATCATATTCGCCAACCAACAAACCAGGCTCATTCTATTTTAACCAGACACTTTCAAAACGATTTGACGCCACAGATGTTTAAACTTTTATACGTATAATTCTTTCTTTTCTGCAGAACATTAAACTTTCATTACAAGCCAAGCTTCTCTAGCTCAAAGATTTTGTTCAGTTTAGCCTTTGGGTACCAATTTAAATCTCTGTGACATTTTCTTTTATATTGTTGTGTTTAGGCCCAATTCTTAATATGTAATCACTATGAATCTTCATGTTTGTGAAACAGCTACTTGCAGGTAATGTGGTAGTGTATAGATTTAAGGGTTTATATTTTTGTAAAGCTTGAAAGCAGATACAAAATTCAGTGTGTGTATTTTAGCACTGCCAAGGTAAAAAAAAAAATATATATATGCATGAACCAGATTTTAAAACTCATTTGGATGCAACTTGCACAGAAATATTTTGGGTCAGCAAATTTAGTGGCCCATTTATTGTCTATGCAGCATTGCCAAATTTTACATCCCAGTGACATCCAGAATGAAAAGTGACAGTTCCCTGCCTTCAGCTTCAGAACTGAACTGTCGAAGGGAACGAGTGAAATGGGTGGCATTGTCCAGTGTGTGAGATGTAGTGGGATTTAAGAGGCTCCAACAGCAGGAACGCAATCCAATATTTAGAATTAGTGTTGATTTTAGTAATGTACAATCACACAAAAACACCAGGCATACTGGGCTGAGGAATTAAAATAAATAATTTGCATTGACTATAAATTTGTGAAATGTTCTGCTGTGGCATGTTCATCATGTTTTGAATATGAAGAAGACTTAAAATCACAATCTGGTTTCTGTAGTATTCACTTGACTGATAGGTAATTTCACTAATATAACACCTCTGCTCGGTTGCCCAGCCCTAGCACTAAGATGAATTACTGTAGAAGAGGCAAGAACGGACCAAACACACACACACACACACACACACACACACACACACACACACACACACACACCGACTCTAATGAGGGACTATGTTTTTTGCAGCCAAAACTCACAGGGTCATACAGGGTTCCAAAAGTGTCACACACAAAGTTTCAGAACTTAATTATGATACATAATAATTACAATGAACAGTCACAGCCTGAAAAGTTAATTCACAGAAGTGGACTTTAGTAAACTATTGTATGAACATTCTACAACAAACCTTTCCCCACCCTCCATTAACTAATTGGTTGTTTCAGAATGATTTCAAATATTAAACTGTGGAGCTGTTTTCTATCACACAAAAATACAGTGACAGTCTCCCATAAAAAGGTAATGTTTTAAAATCAGCTTTAAAAGGTTGGGTTTACGGTTCATGTTTGCATCAGAATGCAATTTAGTGCTCTAAAAGGAAAGATGATTTATTTCAGTGTAATGTCTGACTTCAAGGTAATTAAGATAAATAACAGATTGCATAATCAATAACAAAAATCAATCAATAGCTGTAGCTATAGTTTACATCATAACTCAGAGTCAAGGTCAACCTCAGCCCAGGTCACCCATAAATTAGGGAGTCCAAAGTCAGTGTGACTGGATTAATAGTTTAAACCCCTAAACAACCTAATATATATTTGTAGCGTGGCTCTGTAGTGATTTAGACTTGCTTGAATGTTGACATTTAGTGCATGTTACAATTCATATGGAAATCAATATATCCATAGGTTGTATCTCTGTTACAGAAATCAACTGATGGAACAAACAAAACCAAAAGAACTACATCAAATAATACATTTTTTAAAAAATAATCTAAACCAATATGTTACAAAAATGGGAATATATTAAGATATATTATAGGACAATGAATGTATTGTGTGCATTATATACATATGTAATAATGTTTTTATGATGTATAATATATAGGCCTAATGTATTGTTATATATGTTTATGAATAATGTATAATGATGCACAATGTATATACTGTAATACATATGTGAAGAAAGACGCACCTTAAGAATGCTGCTATGAAATATGATAGGTCATTTGGTATGTGGGTAGTACGGTGTATTTGTGTAAATATTGTCCTATTGTAGACTGCATGTAGATATGTATGCAGTTTTCCTGGAGGCTCGGACAGAGTTTATTTTTGATATGTGTAATATTTTTAAGAGTCATTTTGTGGAGCTTGTATGGGACTGAGTAAGAAAAAGATAGGCTAAGGGCACAAAAGTATACAAGTTGCACTTCATCCTGCTCTCGAATTTTTTTTTTTTTTAGTTTAATATTCAAAATATAAATAACCCAAACCAAATATTGTGCAATATTTTACAAAATGGACCCCCCCCAAAAAAATAAATAAATAAAAAACAAACTCATCATGTTAAGTTGAGATATTCTGAGGAGTTGTACAGTAGGTCGACGCATATACACATGTACATATGTTCACCTTATATACAAGTCATCACCTCTACCCAGATGTCCACTATTGTGTCTGTCTGTAGTAATAAGCAAAAAACTACATTTATTTTCACAAAAGTCCATCAAAAAAACTCAGAAATGACCAAAATCATATCTACAAATAAAAACAGTATCTGCAAAACAAATAGATGACATTTCTCCACTCATGAATCAAGACATAATATAGTTTCATTAATTTATTTTTCCTCGCTAAATAGCTCCAGCCTGACAGTATTTCAGTTCAGCGTGCAGAGTTTCTCTCAATAGTCAATTGTCTGATCCATGAACATAAAAAATCTAATTAGTCCTTTGGCTTGTTTCTAGTTGTAAACAGACTTATAGAATGTTGAGCTGAACTTCACCATCAATTTGTTTTAATGAGTAATTTCAATGCATTTTTTTTATATTACTGGTGCTTCAAATGACTATGAAATGCTTTGAAAAACACACATTTCACACGATTTCAAAATATAATGGTTGAGGCAAAAATCGCATTAGAATTTCCTGCTTTATTAGTTAAGGGAATGAGGATTGGCTTTTCTGTGTCTCACTAAAATGTAGCCTAAGGGAAGCCATTTCAGACGGTAGCGCCGGTATTTGGCGCTGTTCTGGCAGAACTTACACTAGTGTGAAACATTTTCCACCGTGACCGGTCTAATCCTATTCATATGCAAAAACAATATTGTTGGTGTACACATCTGTCATCTTCATTCTAGCCAAAACAAATGAGAAGGACAGAAGTACAGTACCCAGGGTGTTCCCTTCCATTGTAAGGTTTAGGTGCAGCATCCAGGGCATTCTGGAAAAAACGTCCTGATTCAAATCGATGGAAAATCAATGTGAAGAGCATAAAAACTAACACAAGTGACTCCCAGGTCTGATAGTTGAAGCTGGTCGCTGTTTATGCTTTTATTCAGCATCTACTCTGGGCTTTCCTTTTTTTCCACAAAGGTAAGTC
>JAQQZY010000005.1:55206161-55216882 GCA_030068375.1 Ostorhinchus rueppellii
GTTATGCTAGTCAATCTGGGTGTAAATAGAAGAATTGTGTGAATATATCCTATTTACACCCGGGTGCAAATAGCATCAACCTAACAAATATTGCTTGCAAAAATCAGAATGGGTGCAAAGTCTTGGAGACCGCCCTATTTAAATGAGGATTTTGCGTGTGCAACTGGAGACAATACACTGGAAAAACTGCTCTGGGATACACCAGCACTAATAATAATACAAACCTTTTATAGAGCCGGCCCTAAGTCAAAAGCACCGGTTGGCTGTAGTTGATAAGACACAGTCTTTGGTTAAAATGTGATACTCACAGAATTAATGAGAGAATCGGTTTCACTAAAATGGAACATTTGTCTCAGAGCTACCAGATCTACTTCAAAACATTGTATGCACATTACAAGACACTGACTTTACAGGTTTTTTCTAGTGCAAGATTTATAATCTAATGTGTAGATGTATGTAAGCCACTATGTGTATCATAACACACACACACACACACACACACACACACACACACACACACACTGAAAACATGTAGTAACCAGCCCTTTTGTAATTTGTTTTCCAATTCATCTTACTAAAGTATGTAAGATTTCGTGCATTTACTCTCTGGCAGACCGGCAGATTTCTACAACTGAAAAATGTAGACCGGTGTTACATAGTGGTGTACAATCACATAGAAATCATATAAAAATGACAACTATTGTATTTTCTTTACCTTAGAATAAGTCTTTTATATCCACAGATGTATAGTAACGAAGTGGAACCACTTAAGTACTGTACTTAAGTACTAAAATGCAGTATCTGTACTTTTTTTGAGTATTATTTTTTCCTCCTACTTCCACTTTTACTGCACTACATATTTTTGATGAATTTAACACTTTTACTCAGATACATTTTCCATATGCTGAATCGTTATTATTATGAAAATGTTGTGAAGCACACCAAACCCATAGCCTATCTATCACCAGGTTTGATGAAGCTGCCTCATCATTCAGCGATTCAAGCGATCAAGCAGTTTATAAGAAGAGCGCACGTACTTGAGTAGTAATTCTTTAATTACCTCTACTTGTAATTCTACTTCTACTTTCAGTACTTGAGTAGTCATTTTTTACATACTTCTACTTGCAATACTTCGGTACAAAAAAATGTGAATACTTTAGTGCTTTCACTTAAGTATGATGTTTAAAGAACACTTCAACTTTTACTCAAGTCAAGATATAGCCCTTGTACTTCTACTGCGCTCCTCTACTCCAGTACTTTCCACATCTCCGTTTATATCTAATGAGGAAGCAGGATACCATTCATGGAGTCTTCTTTGCTGTGCCACCATGTCTATACAGTAGTTCAGAATGGACTTCTGTTATTTTTCTGTTGAATGGAGAGTGGCATTAGATGGTGCATTACCATCTTGTACCATATCTGGGTGTAGACCAGAGTTTAATCTCTATGTGTAATATTTAAACATATTTATCAGTGAAGATGTGGAAATCTGTCATTAGTGTCGGTAGTCTTTGTACATTCTAGGGTTTTTTTTAAGGAGATGTGAACTCCAGTCCACATTCAGACATAGTAGGGGACAGTTATGCATCCTAATACGGAATGCTTCCTGCTATAAATTGCAAAACTGGTGTGGAGGAAGTCTGTGCCGAGCCTGACACAGGGTGAACACAATGAATCTGCTTTCTCACTAAATATAAACTTTTTCCTATGAAGTAAAGAAAACACATTATTTTCAGATGATTATGCATTAATAAACACTTAATGAATCTATTTTCCATTTTAGATTAAATGATGTAAAATGCACATTTTTGCTCAGTGGCAAAAATGTGCAATTCTTGCGACAATTAGCTTCAACAAGTGTATTGTTGTGAACAAACAAATAGCTCCATTACAACACAAGGGGCATTTCCATTTGGCTGCTTTAATTTGCCTTTAATTTTTTTTCTCCAATAAAAGATAAATACTTAAAGGTGTGTATGACTTTCATCACAAATTTTTCTTCAGATTTGTAAAACTAGAGTGATAGCCTCCTTATCACTAATCCATAAGTCTTTCCATGCTAACGCACCTGAATCACTTCCCTCATGGTGAACAATTCTGAAGCGTACTCTGTCACAAGCCCTCAGGCCTTTTCGAAAATATTGTTGCGAAGTGCACTGTAGGAGTAGGAATTCCATGTGGCTGCAGTATGGCCGCAGCAGCAACTAACACAGAAATGGCTTCATTCCTTCTTGCTTCTGAAGCTGCGTGGAATTCTGAAAAGGGCCAAGTGACAATTTGGTTTCGGTTTCGATTTGGTATGTAAATGAACAGACGGTCATCAGGAGGGGAAGTGATGTAGGTATGTTAGCGCACAAAGACTTATGGACTAGTGATGAGGAAGCTATCACTCTGATTTTACAAATTTGAAGAAAAAATTGTGATGAAAGTCATATGCATCTTTAAGGTTTATTATGTAAATTAATATATTTGTGACAGTAAACCACTTGGTTATGGGAAACACATAACCACAGCAGCAGTAGCATTATTTTTGTTATCCTAACTTGTATCTGTTTCTCTGAATAGACAACAGTGTCCTCCACATTTATTACAGAAAAATGCCTAAGTGGACTTACTTAGCCTCTGCCAACTTCTCTGCCTTCCACATTAACTTGCGCAGACTTGGCTGACACACAAACCCTCAGGGAAATCCAGTTTGCAGATGTGCAACTTGCTGCCAAGATGGAAAGACCTGAAATCCCCTTTAGTGAATCCAGCCATAAGTTACCACATTCTTACTGATGAATGATAAACTTTGTTTTTTTTTTCAGCTGAATACAAATTGATGCTTGCTGCCCAACTATTTCTTTTTCAGCAGAGGAGGTTTTTCTATCAGTGTGTGAGCACTTTGCTGTATGCAATTTATGTAGGTTGTTTGTAGCTCAGTCCTGTGCATATACAAGTAACAATCACTTTATTTTCCTTTCCATCTGCCTGTGCCAGAGATTCTGCTCTTTTGATATCTGCTGTTAGTGTTGTTGTGCATGAAAGGACAAAACACCAAGTGGATGAAGCCCAGATTTATACAAAGCATTGGCTTCTCACACCAACAGAACACATCACAACACATGGTCTTAATCACTGCATGCTTTCCTCATTTTATTTACCCAAACAGGCAAATGAACTCTGTCATTCCCATGAGAATGACATGCAAGTAGTGACATGAAATGGTACCGAGCCACTATTAGAAGGATAATCCTCTAGAAGAAAATTCATTTGAGGCTATTCAGTTTCAGATTGAGAATACTTTATTAAACCCAGAGATCGATCGCTCTATCTATCTATGTAATGGTACAAAATAGAACCTAGAAGCGAGACCAGAGACAGGAATAAAGTTTTAAGAGATTTACTGGTGAATGGGTGTTCAATACAATAAACCAATATACACAGGAAATGTTCCCAGTTCTCTTTGTCACACACGAGCGTGCACTGATCCAAACGTCCCTATACAAAAGTCCGGGAGATGCTTTGTGGAGCGCACCAGGTTGTTGATCCAATACGGTCCGAGGTCCGGTCCCGTTGGGGGCAACATGGAGTAGACAGGAAGCGGGGTCCAGGGGCTGAAGGCAGGTCAGGTTCCGGGGAGTCGACGGGCAGGAGGTCCGAGGGCGGAAGGCGGTTCGGAGTCCAGGGCGAAGGCAGGCAAGAGACAAGGTCCACAGGCAGAAGGAGGGTCAGGTTCCGGGGCGGCAACAGACTGAAGATGTGGTCCAGGGACAAAAGGCAGGTCAAACAGGTGTACCAGGGAGCAGGCAGGAATCTTAGTCAGACTGAACTGGATCAAGAGCAGGAGACAGAAACTGGTCAAACACCAAAAAGCTGAACCGGAAATTGTGCTGGTAAGTTGTGCTGGGCATCTAACAAACTGGCATCAGGGAAGAGTCAGAGGGAGGAATATATAGGGGAGAGATAATGAGAAGCAGCTGAGCACCCAGAGTGGAGTTAACTAATCAGGTGAAAGTTCAGGAACAGCAAAGGAAAGGACAGAACAGATTTAAAGGACACCAACCCTTCACCAGAGGATAGAACCCATAACCAAGAGGTAGAGATATGTCTGTCTGTCTGTCTATCCTGAATCTTTTTTCCCCTATTAAATCAACACCATCACCCATCACATTCTGACCCCTGACAGGAGAAGTGTTCATAATATCTCGTACTCGTCGTCTTCCACTTATCCAGGGCCGGGTCGTGGGGGCAGCAGCTTCAGTAATGAGGTCCAGGCGGCTCTCTCCCCATCCACTTCCACTTGCTCTTCTGGGGGAATCCCAAGACATTCCCAGGCCATATATAATCCCTCCAGCATGTCCTGGGTTGGCCCTGAGGTCTCCTCCTGCACGGACATGTCCAAAACACCTCCCTGGGGAGGCGTCCAGGAGGCATCCTCACCAGATGCTCAAACCACCTCAACTGGCTCCTCTCGACATGGAGGAGCAGCGGCTCTACTCCGAGTCCCTCCCAGATGTCTGAGCTCCTCACCTTATCTCTAAGGCTGAGCCCGGCCACCCTGCGAAGGAAACTCATTTCAGCCGCTTGTACCTGCGACCTCATTCTTTTGGTCAGTACCCAGAGCTCATGACCATAGGTGAGGGTCGAAATGTAGATCAACCGGTAAATCGAGAGCTTAGCCTTACAGCTTAGCTCCCTCTTCACCACAACGGACCGGTTCAGCGTCTGCATTACTGCAGATACCACCCCGATCTGCCTGTCGACCTCCCGCTCCATCCTACCCTCACTTGTGAATACTTCCGAGATGCTTGAACTCCACCTGAGGCAGGACTTCCTCCCTGACCCAGACTGGGCACTCTACCCTTTTCTGGCTGAGGACCATGTTCCTAGACTTGGAGGTGCTGATCTTCATCCCCACTGCTTCACACTCAGCTGTGAACCACCCCAGTGAGAGCTGGAGGTCGCTGCTCAATGAAGCTAAGATGGTGACAATATCATTTCATTAAATTGACATTTTTCACCAGGTTGGATGTATTAGACAGCAGGTGAACATCTGGCCTCAAATCTGATGTGTTGAAAGTAACAAAATGAATGATGTAAGCAACTCCATGACTTTGACCAGGTCCATATTTCAATGGTGATGACTGGGTCAGAGCATTTCCACACCTGCAGGTCTTGTTGGGTGTTCCTGGCCTTCAGAGATTAGTATTGACAAAAAATGAACTAAGGAAGGACATCCCAATCTCAGGCCAATCTGTGAAATGTACTAGATAAACAAGTCCAAGCCCTAATGTTTCACAACTTCCAGAACTTCAGCAATCAGCTGCTTGGTCCACATACCACAGCACACCTTCAGAGGTCTGGTGGAGTCTCAGCCTCAGGTCACAGCTGTTTTTGTGGAGAAAGGAGAACCTATGCAATATTAGACGTGGTAATACTGTTCTACTCCCATAAGTGCTCACTTGGTTAAGATGTGGTTGTTGCTCCTCAGTGTGCACCCCAAATACAATCACTGGCTGAAGATGGGGTTTAGACTTTTTGAAATCCACCACCATTTCTTTTGTCTTGGAGGTGTTCAGTGGTCGGTGGTTTCACACAGTCCTGAATAGAGCTGAAATAATTATCGATTTAAAAAAATATGCGATGACAATTTTCGTGAATCGAAGCTTTGTTTCCTTAATGTCACTGTTGCTAAACATTAGTTCCACTGTTGTGTTTCACATGGAGGCTTATTGTGACAGACAAGACAACAGGATCAACACAAACAACACAGACAATAGCTCAGAAGAGACAAGTTGTAAGTTGTTAGTAAGTGTTAAGTGTTAGGGAACCACGAGTTCTAGATGTGGTTGTTTTTATGCTGGGTAGAAATGACTTTTAAGAAAAGATGTTAGTCTATATTTTATAAGTACTGACATAAAAAATAGTTTGGAAAGTCATTCTTTAAAATGCAAATGACAATTAATATATTAATACTGAGATCTAGTGACTAAAGTTAGTTAGTAAATGCGTTGTTCCTGTTTTTAACTTCATTTCCCATCATGCAGCGTGGTACTACACTTTCTGTCAACTGTCATGGGTATAGCAATGTGATTGTAAGGCTATCGTATTGCAAAGTTACTAATATCTCCCAAAATATTGATCCTATCAACTTGTCATTTTCGCTAGTCTCTTCCTTGACCAGAAATACATAAGCATGTCAAACTGCACCAGTGAACTTTTTCTGGATTTTGTATGATGGCATGGATGGAATAAAGGACAAGTTGTTTATTGTTTTCAGATGTGTGGTTCAGTTTTATTATTTTTGTTCATTTATTCAAATAACCATTTAATCAAATCCTATCAACGAAAAATATTCAATAGATTACTCAATTACAAAAATAATCAAGAGCTGCAGCATTAGTCCTTAAGCAGCTTTGAACACACATTTGGTCCAGCTGCTTTCTTAGGGCACAGTTCCAGTTGTTCCATACTCTTCTTCCCACTGGCTCCTTTAATATTTATGTGTGTGTATTTTTTTCCCCACTGGCCATGGAATGCTCTATTAAGATTTCTTCAAAATAACAGCAAAAACTTGAGTACCTGACTCCTATTTTTTCATAAATAGACTTACTGGTGATGTTAGACCTTTTCCCATGTTACAACCAGACCTGGTCTCCACTTTTTCAACTCTCTTTGTCTTTGTAAACAAAAGGTCTGAATGAAAAGTCAAGAGCTGGAAAGGAAGAAACTCTAACATAGTGTCTGGATAGTGTTACATTTGTTGCATAACCAAATGAGTGTGACACAGAAATGGAAAAAGGATCAATCTTTCAGCCGTGGTACAACACCTGCAGATGCAGCTCAGTACACCTAATCCATGTGTAAACCATGTATTGATTAGAGCGCACTCCAGCCTATGCCTGCATGTGTGTGTCTGTAGGTCTATATGCTCTAGATATACATCCACATCTGTTTATGTTTGTATCCTCATGAGTCACATTGATTTTTTTAAAATTCTGAAGCACTAATCCCTTCCATCTCCTGTAAGCTGTCTCGAATACTAAATATTGAATGTATGAGTAGATCATTCATACACCTCTTTCTTTAAAACCCATTTTCACTTTCAGTTCCAAATAAAAGTTTTTTATTCACGGTTCAGACAAAGAGCCACCCCTAAGCTTTGTAGGTGCTAGACCTCTGGAAATTACGAACTCTTATGGCTCAGTATTGCAAGGAAAAGCAAAGAGACGGCTCTGATTATTTAACCAAAAACAGAAACAGCTCGTCACGCTATAAATAGAGGTGTTCATGTGCTCTGTCTTTTCCCCCTTTTTAACAGAGGATTTTTGTGTAATCACTGTGAGAAAAGCACAGTCTTTCTCTAATTGTAAACAAAGCCCCTTACAGAAGACACTCCGGAGTCTTTATATATATATATATATATATATTTGTACATAATAATTTATCAATGGCTAGGCTAAATTATAAGGCATTTTGTTACTTTCACATTACGTGTTGTGTATTACTACTTGTGTGTCATGCTTCACTGCTGTCCTCTCCTTCAAATTGCCACACCTAATCAGCCATATCAGTTTCACCTGTCGCACCCAGCTGTCCATAATCAGCTGCTAACACAACTCTGGTTCAGTTCCTCTTTGCCAGATTTTTTTTGGAGTATGCCAGACTTTTCAGCGCTGCTTCCAGACCTGACTTCTTGGTTCTGACTCAAACTGATTTTGATTCTGCCCCAGTAAACTGACCAGTGTTTTGTCTTTGACAATGAGATCTGCCTTTGAGAACTCGCTTTTCACCACAATTTACGTCAGGGGGGTCTCTTACCTTACCTACCTCTTACTTGCCTCTTGCTTACCCATAATTTCACCCACTTTTCACAGGAGAGCTGCCGAGCATGAGGGCAGTCAGGCCAAAACAACTAAAACAACTTCGGTCACCTTTTGTTGGGATTCGAAGCCCAGTATTTGGGCATTCTTTATTGTATGCTGTGGCGGTGAGTAAATGTAAATGATCATTCATAAAATTGCACAGTCATAACTAGCTGCTTACAGCTCAGCGCTGGCATTTTTGGGAGCAGGACATGCTCTGTGGGTGAATTCCCCTTGCTTGTGGCATAGTGGTGAGTAGTTTTAGACAAACATTTGTGTGGGATTACTAAATCTGATCACTGTTGTAGCTCTGTGGAGGCGTTTGGGGGCATGATGTGCTTGGCTGGTGGACATCTCATCTGGGTGTCTAAAACTGTCAGCGTGCACTGTAGTGTGGTATGTATCATTTACCAATTAGGAATAGTTTTCAGTCTAACCATAGTTGAACCGCTAAATTATGTTATCGAATACATGACTTCAGAAGCGACAAGCCTCCCCTTCTCCTTTCCTTTTTTAACCTGGATTCACTGATTTGGGCCCATCTTCTCGTCCTCCCAGGGAGCCAAGGCCTGCCTTTCTGGATTGGGGATCTACTGAGACCTGTGGCCCAATTTGCCCCATACATTGACTCAGGAGACCGTAGGCTCCTCAATACACCTCCAGCATGGTTATATGAGGGGCTACGTTGACATAGTGGTAGGTTTATTTTATTTCCATTACTTCAACCTCCATTTGAGAAAGAGGAGCACTGTAATAATGATAATAATAATATAATTAGATTTTTATAGCACTTTAAGTCATCCAAAGTGCTTTACATTATTGTTCCATTATATCTCACATTCACACTCTGATGGTGGTAAACTAGATTTGTAGCCACAGTTGCCCTAGGGCAGACTGACAGAAGCGAGGCTGCCATTTAGTGCCTCCAACCCTTCTGACCATCACTGAACATTTATACGCACTCATACCAGTGTGAGTGGCACTGGAGGCAAGGAGGGGGAAGTGTCTTGCCAAAGGATACAACAAACTGACTAGGACCGAGCGGGAGTCAAACCGCTAACCCTTGGGTTATTGGACAACCCGCTCTACCACCTGAGCCATGGCCAAAAATAAACAATTACAACTTAATATTGTTATTGATCATTAAATCTTGACTGTGTGTTTTGTTTGGGTTTTTTTTAACTGTAGGTGTGACTGGCTGGATGACTTTATTTCTATAAAGAAAAACTACTTTTCTATGTTAAACCAATTCAGTAACGATGAGTTTGGTCTGTCACTTGTATTATCTTTAGTATTGGATAAATTTAGGCCTATTTGTGTTTCCCTGGTCCTGTGTAAGGGTGACATTCTAAACTTAGGCTACTATAACTTTTGGGGTTAGTCGGAGGCTAAATTGTAAAAACCTTACCCCATGGCCATGACATATTTATAATATAATAACCATTAAACAGGTATTTAATCCTCAAATTAACACTGTTCAGGACACCTGTTACACATGAGCGTACTTCCTGATTTGATTCTGAAGTTTGGGCCCTCATTGCAATGAATTGCAATCACCCATTTCTTAACTAAATCTGAAGGAAAACGTAAATGCAGCTGCCTTTGTTTGTTCAATATACACTGCAGCACACAGCAGTGACACTTTGATACAGCCTCAGCCACTGTTGACAAGTAAATCAGAAGAAAAAATGACACAAGACTGTCATTTCAAACTATGTCTGGGTCATTCATGTGGAAAAAGCCCTGTTGTCTTGGATAGCACTTTCTCTCATTGACTCAAGGCTAACCTTAGATTCTTAGATCACATGGTCACTTTTGATTCATGCAAAAGTTCACATTCTGGCACGTCATGTGGTATTACACTATTAAGAACATGTGGTGTGTTTCCTTATTAGATGAGAACTTGTCTTTATTGTGCTCTGACACCATTTCATTCTGCGTGATGCCCAGACCTATGAGCCACTGAGGAAAACTGAGTTTTATCACTGCCCTCTATGCAATAGAAAAGAGCATTAAATTAGCTGGTGGTTTACCATATTCAGGGCCAGGGGCTTCCAAGTGTCAGGCATAGGGGGAAGACCATATTTTGCTCCTAAACAGTCAGTATACAGTATTTTTTTTTTTCTCAATTAAATAATTAGTAATAGCTAAAATGGGCAAGACTTAATGGAAGTGGCATGGTGTAGACTGTATCTGAAATTATAGGCATTTAAATATTAGTTGCATATACAGTAGAAGGCAATTCTTTACAGCTCCTGTTTTCTAGTAGGTGTTTTGGCTTGGGTATGCAAGCACACCCTTCTGTGTGGTCTGTTGCGTTATGATAGTCAGCCACCTTTAATCTTGGAATGGAATAGATTGAAAAGAATGCTTGCCACAAGGACATTGATGCAGTGAACATCATTCAAGCTGAATTTTTTTTTTTTTTTTTGTCAAGTTAATATCAGAAACTACTATGCAATTAAGACTACACACTTGCCACATGATTCTCATTTTAGGGATATTACCACATACTTTGAAAATTTGTCTAAGAGTGGTGCTTAATATCTACATTCTGTAGCCATTTGAAGATGTGCATGTTTTGCTCTCGGGTTTTAAATGCCATCAACTTAATTGACACTTGTGCATGCTAGAACACGTATCATACATATTTGTTTCTTATTCACTATTAAAAAGCATGACATTAACTCTCATGATCGCTTGAGTGTTTATTTTGAATTCCCTCAGCATTTGTTTTATGACATTTTCTCAACACATCTTACATCACTGCGTATCAGGTACACTGACCTTTAACATGTTCATTCATTCATCTTCTATACCCGCTTTATCCTCACTAGGGTCACGGGGGTCGCATGGAGCCTATCCCAGCTA
>JAQQZY010000005.1:55251350-55266686 GCA_030068375.1 Ostorhinchus rueppellii
CCCAGTTTCTACACCATTTGACATGTATTTGGATTTACTTCCATGTTCTGCATTGCTGTTGTTTCTAATTGTACCTTGTATATATGCTTTATTACTCTGTATGTCCTCTATATGTTGCACATTACTTCTATCTGTGGTGTAGAGTTGGCCTTTTGTATATTTTCAGTATTTCTTTGTAGTTTTGTATATTTTGTGCATTTTTCAGTATATATTTTTAGTATAATTCGTGTGATACTTTTTATATGCAGTCTTCATTTTTGCACTTGAATAATCTACTGTTAAACAGAATAGAGCTGATTAAATTATTTTCAATGTTCAATAAAGTTTTATTCTCTTTTTCTAATTCCTTATCCATTTGGATCACTGTGGATATTGTGATGATGGTTTCCAGTTTCTACACAGTCTGATATGTATTTGTATTTATTTCTATATGCTGGATATGCTGTTGTAAAACTCTTATCTAAACCAATTGTACTTAAATGTTTAAGGAAATTATTACAATTTGTAGTATTGATGTGTTCTAAGACTCTTAATATGGGTGCTTCCATAACTTTTCTTTAACATAACTTTTTAAAAAATTAAAATAAAAACCACATAATTATAATTACACACATATCATATTATCATATTGATAATATTTTTCTGGAGCGTATTTATACTGTAACACACAAATTCCTCTGAGATTAATAAAGTATTGTGAATATGACCCTGAACCCCCCCCCCCCCACCCCCCCCAAAAAAAAAACTTTGCACAAAACATTTTCACAATCAAGTTGTTTTTTTGTTTTTGTTTTTTTCCTTTTTCAAAGAAAAGTGTTTTGTATAAAGGAAGATGGAAACCAGGGGTCTTTCCACATAAAGCACAAAACCTTTGTGGCAATATTTCCTTGTGGAAAAACAATTATTATTATTTCTAAGTTTCTCCTAGACCTGTGTAAAATATGTGACAACCCATTCTAGAACAAACTGGACCCGTTTCATCCAGAACTACCTTCCAACACCACACAGCATCATTCATGGATAAACTCATAAGTAAATAATATAATATGTATAATATCTCATAAATCTTTTGTTTGTTTTTATAATTTTCAAACGTTCACTCCAAATATACTCGGACTTATCATGTTACCATGCAAACATTTTAACTAATGTAGATAAAAACAAGGTACATTAACATATTTGTGCACATTTCAAAGTTTTCCATTTGAAAATGTTTGTGAAAACGAATCAATTTAAAAATAACTAATGATTAATAATTAATAACAATTCATGTTAAATTAAGGGAAAAGGAGGCAATTTTTCCAAATAAATCCTGACAAACATTCAGCTGATAAACATATAGTCATGTGTAACGTACCCCACATCTCCACCTACTGACCACACAATGCAGCCTTGTTTATTTATTCTTAAGTATTTTATGGAAACACACCTAATTTACATTTTCTTTTTTGCAACTCTCACAATTTTGTTTCAAACTGGCTGGAAATTTTATGGAAATACAGCTATAAAGAGCACAGAAAAAGGGTTTCAGTATTACCTAAAATTCAAGCTGAATTGATTGATTGAGACCGATGGATTAAAAGAATTATTCATTCACACTTTTCCTGAATCAAAGCTTGGTTTCCTTAATTTCATAACCACTAAACATTGGTTCCAGTGTGGTGTTTCACATAGGCACTAACTGACACATGACACCAGGATCAACACACAGTTATGCGTTAGTTCCATGTTAAGTTATTAGTAAGTTGGACCCAAATGTGTTGAAGACTGCAGTGCACATATTGTTTGAACAGGTCATTTGACTTGTTTGTTGGTGTTTATAAATATTTTTTACATTTACTTTTCTGTTGTTGTTATTGTTATTTCTATCTTGACATTTTTTATTTATCCTTTTACTTTTATAATTTGTGTGGTTGCTTCAGTTGTTTGTGGAATACAGAGAACTTGTTTGTAATTTTCACAAATGTCTTTCACATTTTTACATTTTTTCTTCGTTCATTCAAATAACCATTGAATTGAATCAAAGAAAAGAATCAATAAATGAATCGATTCCAAAAAATAATCAATAGCTGCAACTCTATTAACTAGTGGCTTGAGGATGAATAATTTGGTTTTGTTCTAATCTAATCCAGATTGATGCGTCTTCCTTCCTGTGCCATGCCTGGTCTCTCTCACACATATAGTTTATTCTATCATCGTCATAAGTTCCGTCTCAGCCCTGTCGCTGCCCACGTCTGTCTGTTCTAGACCAGGTCGTCACCAGCTGTGGTTAAACCCGGAAAACAGTCTTACACATGCCCACATGCACATGCTGCCAGGAAGTAGCCACTTACTTGACTGACTTCATAGATTTGTCTAACTTGCTGGCTGGGTTACTTCCTGGGGATTCATTCCTCCTCCGCAGGAAAGCCAGCCGATTCTTCATGTCTTTGGCCCTGAGAGAGAAGGAGATAAGAGGGGAAAGAGGAGAAGAGAAGGGAGGTGAGAGAGATAGAAGGTAGAAAGAAAAGGAGAGAGATGGAAGGAAACTGTTGAGTGTCCAGTCCAAAGTCCACTATCAAAACAATCCGATCCATGCTTTTCAGATCTGTAAATCCAACTGAATTCAAACCCCCGAATGCCCGGAAAGATCAGAAGTAAATGGTGTATTTTGTACATTTTCGTCTTCAGCCAGGTGTGTTGATGTGGTTGGGGCAGGTTGTTCCAAAAGGTGGAAGTCCAGCTCCTTCCCCTCGTGTCAATCTAATCTCTCTAGCCGTCTTTGATGTAGATGTGTCCCTGGCAGGTTCCTTGGCAGGGACTGAGCGAATGTGGCTGAGAAGGAGGAGAGAGACTCAATCCTCACAGCTCTGTTTCATCACACCATCCTCCATGTGTCTGGTGGGGATGCTGAGAGGCAGCGGGGCACACTGACCTCCTCAACTCCCCTGCACTAACACCCCAAACTGTCCTGACCGCCCACCTAAAAAAAAAAAGCACACCACGGGACCACCCCAAACTGCACATGCGCCAGGTAATACACCAGCTCTCAAACCCCCCTGCGTTTCTACCGATGCTGCACATTCCCATAATCCCATGGTACATGTCCTGGCTTTTCCCAACCTGAATCATGTGCCGTCTCAATGGGATGTGACCTCACTCAACACCCATTTCCGGAGTCTCTGCTTTTGATTTCCACTGTGGATTGACTGACCTGCTAATAATGCAGTGGGGTGGTGTGGCCTAATCACTGTATGCTGTCCCACCACTGTCAACGGGTGCCCTCAGGAGAGCCTGTACACCCCAAATTAAGAAACAGGGCTTCTAGTTATAGGCACTTATTTCCACGCACAGGCACAGAGGAAATGTGTGTGTATGAGTGTGTGTGTGTGTGTGGGGTGACAACGCACTCAGCTGCAGATTAGCACAAATACTGTACAGGAATATACTGAGGTGGTAATGAATGAATGAACGACCACACATGCATTTCAAAGAACCTGTGCCGGCTCATGCCAGGTGTTGGAAAACTCCCAGACTCCACCAGTGTAAGTGTATGTATTTGTTTGAGTGTGTGAAGCTAATTTATGCACATGTAAATGTGCCGTGGTCATACTGCTTGGCTGCTGAGGTGAACAGAGAACGCAGTCAGCTGTCTGATGTGAATTTTTCCAACTGCTTCAGGATAGGAAAAGTAGTAACATGCCCTTACATATGATACAACATCAGGGCCTGGGCTGCTGGGAGGAGCAGCTGAATAGGTCCTTTACATCAGGATGAGTGTGCCTTTGTAGGTGCATTGATTTGAGTGCATTCGGGCTGAGGGGGTTGAGCTGTGAACATTACTTTGGGTGACTCAGAACAGCTAAAGGCCTTTCCTTGAAAGCATTTATAAGATTCAGCATTTTAGAAATGAACTACCAAGTGAGGAGTGACTTACAAAACAAATAAACTAACACATTTTTTATTTCTCATGAACGAAACACAGGCAAAACTCAAGAAACTAACCAATTAAAGACAACCAACAAACCTAAAACTTTAAATATACTATATATATATATAAGTATAAAACACACATTTATGGACATAATGCAGTTTCTCCTCCTTAGCCATAGAAACACCTAAACATCCAATAACATCACAAAGAGATGACTCATCCACTGTTGCAAAAAGAAAAAAAAAAAAAGAAAAACGGTCCTGTATGAAAACAGGCTCAAACCAGATGTTAAACTTCTGAACAAAAATGTAGGCCCCCCTTTTTTTCTTTTCTAAAACCTACAGGGTGCTTTAGTTCACCACCCCTTGTGAACAGTTCACACTTGCCAGCCTGAAGGACATTATTACACAAATAAAAGCTCTCTCACTGTTAAATAAACTCATAACATCAGAGTGGGATTTATTAGATCGTCCTATTTTTAGCCTGTACTCAAGGCAATTAGGTCTCTACCCGTGCATGTGTCGACTCGAAGGGAGCCTCTGTCTTGCCAGTGCATGCTAGGAGGAGAAGAAACGTGGGTTTTATAAAGATTGGAAAATGTTTCCTTGGCCTTACAACAGAGGTTTGATTATTTATGTGTGCTGTTAGGCAACTTTAAGAGCTAAGCCTGCATGAGGCCGATGTGACAATTATGTCACGACTCCATTCACTTTAAAGAAAATGGATGTTTGTACTCTGCCACCATGTGGGTGTTGTTGGAAATTGCAAACGGAAACAATAAATACTGCATGTTCAACTCTGCAGCAGCACCAGAAACTGCTTGCAAAGCATTCTTTTACTAATAGCTGTTGTCAACGCTGTCAAAGCTGGAAATATGTGAAGCTTACATAATCCTATGATTTATGTTCCCACTTATTACAGTAACTATACAGCACCACAGCTATTCTTGAAAACAAGAGGGTTTTTTCTGTATATGCCAGTACCGCTGCAAAGCATGTCATGTAGTGAAGGTGAGGTGTGAGGTTTCCAGAGAGCGTAGAGGGTATAAAGGGGGTCGTTCCTGTATTGTGATTCACCTGTTACTGCTGTAACTGATCCTGGATCTGCTGGAGTGGACAGCTGCTTTAACACCATCTCCTGCCCTCAAAGGACACATTACTCTACGTTTAACTCGACTTAACAAAAAGTCATCGCAAAATCACAAGGTAAAACACTAGATATCAGCTGAAATCCTTGACTCACATTCATTTTAATTTAAACTTTATTTAACCAGGAAGTCCGGTGAGATTTTAATGTCTTTTCAATGGAAGACAGTAAAGATGACAAACACAGAGAGATGCAGTCCAGAGCTAAAGATGGAAAGATGAATTAGATTCACTGTTAAAATTGGTAGATATGATGTTTTCTGCACTCAGGCTATTAACTGGAATTATTTACTTTTAGGGCTGCAACTAATGACTATTTCAATAGTCTACTATTTGAACATCAATTCAATATTTGATATTCATAAATATTGAGAGCTGTAAAAAATGTTTTTCCCTCTGAAACAGAAGTGCATTTTGGGTATAACATTCACAGTACTGAACAAAGGCTGTCAAACAAACAGCTAAATACTTAAAGAGTTGCTATTAAAAACAAAATAAATATTTTTCCTTAAACAAAAGTGGATGATGTCACCAACAACCTGTCGACTACTAAATTAATTTTGCATTCGACCATTTATAAACTAGTCGACTAGTGGTTGCAGCCCTACTGACTGAGGGAAAACAGCTCAGAAAATAATAACTGCACCAAAAACCACCGACATTTTATCGTTTATGATTTTACTATACTGTCCTTTGAAAATTCATTATAGTTGGGCTTTTTGACAGAGTGTGTAGAAATAAATAGATGCAAATAAAAAATAACCACCATATAATAACAATAATAACTGTGCAATCCTTGTATTAAAATGTGCTTTTCACCCTCCAGTGCTGATAACATAGCATACTTAGCATCCACCACACTCCTGATTCATTGCATACAATGACCCCTATTCTGAGCTTGACACATGCTCAGTAGAGGATTATCAAATTAGGATCATCTTTGATGTAACATGCTAGACCCCTTAGAAAATCGTGCTCCACTTCCTCTCAAGCTAACTATTTAGAGACTGCATATGTGAGCAGGAAGGGCACAATACAAATGAAGTTTGTGTTTCCTTTGTGTCTGCACAGGACCGAGGCATAGGCACTCAAGTGGAGGAGGGAGAGGTCTTCAGCTCCACAATTATCTGCAGGTTTCCATACTCTTTATTTCTTTATTCCCACTTTGCTTGGCTCACATTAGACGCATTAATAGCACCTCGACGGCTATTCCTGGTGTTCAGAAAAGTAGGCTGTGCTCTCAGGGAAAGGCTTCTGAGAGCACATGGGGGGGCTGTAGACATACATACAGACAGACATACTGCAGATCACAATGTACCATACAAGGCAAATCCACAGCCCATCATCTGTCTTTTTGAGTTGTGCTTTCCATAATGGATGGAGTTCATCCTTTGTAAAAACCTGGCCTGGCCTCACAGGGCACTTAGAACTTCAGCTCACAAGAAAAGCAATATCACAACATATTTTCGTTCGTTCAACCTCCAACTGACCATTTAGAAAATGCTGTGCATCTGTGAAATGAATATAAGACAAACTCCCAATAACACTGCTAGTATACGTTTGTCCATGAATCAATACAACAACAGGTCAAGCATCATATCAGTGTAACACATAATATTAAAAAACATTCACATAACTTGTTCTTTGTCCAAGAAGAAACTGGAAGGATTTGTAAGTTTGTCTTGTACTTTTTTGTAGACCAAGCTATAAAGACACAGGCCTCTGCGACATCTAAACAGCACTTCAGCGAGCACGTCAATCTACAATATTCCTAGAAGAACAGTGAAAAAGGGAATTGTCCCAAATTTGGACTATAAATATAACACACGTCACATGCAGTCTTCCTTAATCAAGACCAAAAAAAGAGCTCTATTTCTGAACAAACTCACCTTCCTAGCCATAAAGACCACATGAGCAGTCCTATTCCTGAAATCCAGGCTGCGCGTAATAAGAAAAAGAGACGGTCTCGAGTTAAGAGTTAAAAGCTACTTCCACTGAAATAGTTTGCGCCCTTCAGGCTCATAAGGGATTCTCCCTCACTGCGACTGCCAAATGAGATCCACGTAGAGGTCAGATAACTTCCTAAGAGCTTGTTAACAACAGTTCCTGCAGGATGGAAAACAGCCCCCACCGACGCGTTCCTCGGCCTTCCCCTGTTGACTTTTTTTCTTGGCCAAAAAGCAAAGTGCAGCCAAAACTCAAACAAACATACAGGTACATCCACTGTGTCCCCCCCTTACCTTTCCAGGTATTTTTCAGAGAAATCAACCATAGTGTGGAACATGGGTGCAGGCCGGTGGACACGTTCTCTCGGTCTGCATGGAATTGTGACGGCATGTAAGCAGTGTTGGTTTCAGGGTCCGCGGGTTTGTTTGACAATCACATTCCTCTAACCCCTGAGAGGCTCTGGGGCAGCGTTATATAGTCCTGGGGGTCTGGAAAAGGCGGACCCTGGACTCACCCAATCATTGCAGTGTGTTTAGAGAGGAAAGATTCCTTCCACTGGGGCTTAGACAGGTTGGAAATTTATGGGGTAATTATGGTTAGTGGATATGACAGTTTTTTACTTAAACTAACTGACTTAAAGGTCCAGTAGAAGATTTAGGAGGTTATTATTGGTGGAATGGAATACAATATGTAGAACAATGCTTTTATTACTGTATAACCCATAAAGAACCGGTGCTACTTCTGTGGTAGCTCCTAAATGAATTGTTTTCTGTATTTAACATTTCTACAGCAATTTATCACCATTTTTCATTGAATATCAGGTATTTTCCTATATTTAATTTACCAATCATGTGGATGTTCATTAAAGCTCAGAGCAAATCACTAGCCCCACAGCATAATTGTCTAAGTCATACACCATATTGACAAAAGTATTGGGACAGGGTGAATTCAGGTGTTTCTTTTCTAATAGGGGTCTGGGATACAAAACAACAATGACAAACACTGTAATACACTTTTATATTGTGATAAATATCATAAATATTGATGTTTATATCTAAAATTAGCATGAACTTCTTTCTCAGTGAGATGTGAAGAAAGTAGATGTTAGTTGTGGAAGAAAATTATTATTTACAGTCAGAGTACAGAAACTATTTTAGAAATTTAAAGGTAGAACATTTAAAATCAGTCATGGGTAAAAAAAAATAAAATTAAAAAAAAAAAAAATCAATGTTGAGAGAAATAAAGTAAAAAGCATCTCTGAAGTATTTTGGAAGCAAAAATAACAATTTGAATTAAAAAACTAACCAATGCAATGATATTTATCCCAATACAAAAACTATATTACATCATTTTTGTTTTGCATCCCAGACCCCTGTTAGTGTATGACTTAGGCAATTATGGTATGAGGATTACGATATTCAAAAGGTTATACATCAAAACAGAGAAAACTGAAGAAATAGTGACTTTTTCAGCAAAGATATTATTAACTGAACATAAATCAAATGTCTCCATCCCCCGTTATTTATCAAACTCCATGGGTTTTATTGGAGTAATAATGAATTTTTAAACCATTTCAGTTTAATGCCCAGTTTAAAATATTTGTTAAAAAATAATCAAAGGGGAATCAAAGATAATAAATGACTTTGGGGAGGTGATTAAAATGTCAGCCTTGCAGTGCATTGGTGACACGTTCAGGGCCTGTTAGTAAGTGGGATAGGCTCCAGCCCAGTCTGTAAATATTGATTTGGTATTTACCCTACAACACTTTATCATGATAATATTTCACATCAGCGGCCATAGGAAGTCGAACCGCAGTGTATTTTGTCCATATAGACAACTTCTAATATATGTACCTGTGCGTATTAACAGTTGTCTAAAGGTCCACAGGTACATTCCAAGTAGGCGACCTAGATGACTGAGAAATATCTTTAAATAGACATATACTATATTAATCTCAGCTGCTTCAATCCACAACAAGGTCAGTGGATATTGTGTCTAAACTACATGACCAACATTCTCCTTGGCCAATATTCATGACACCCAAATGGGGCCTTCCTTATAAATCTTCAGTGCTGCCAGCTTATACTAATTACATGCCTTGGCACTGCTGGGGATGACACAGAGTCAGTAAAATATGCAGAAAAAGTGTTGACCTCCAATTTTTCCCCCTTTGGGTAAAAAAATTATCTGTAATACACCCACATTTCTGTGCATATTAGGCCACTGGACTACTTTTAAGTGTGTTGTCGGTCTACGGTTTTACTGTTATAGCCACCGGATGGGAAAAAGTCAGCAGAGCTGGGTTCATTGCTTGGGGAAGTAAAACACCTGGACGGACTAAACACAAAGGTGACCACATAGCAGCAAAGGGCAGATGTAATGGAGACAATCCCAGGAAAACAGCTGTGCTGGATCCAGAAAATTAGACACGTGGCGAGCAATTGTGTAAAAAAAAAAAAAAAGAAAAATGAAGAGAAAGAAAAGAGAGGAGGATGTGTAGGAAGTGAGAAAATGTGTAAAGCAGAGAAGTGAGAATGAAATGCTTGGGAAGTCAAGGACCAGACTGGTGTCTTTGTAGTTGTAAATGATGCATGAATAAAAAGGAAACAATTGAATTTGCTGTGCTGTGGCCAAGTACTTTGTAGCAGTCAAGAGACGGACTGAAAAAGGATCGACATAAAATGAGCATTTCCATCCAAGTAGCATATTCACACCTCAGTGGAAAAAAAGCATCAGTGGTGCTTCTTAATTCAGTTAAACAGAAAACGCTCCATACCTACAGTATACTATGCAGTATAATATAAAAGAACATGTGAAATTCCCGCATGCATGTTGGAGCGCCTTTAGCTTTCAGGACACATTCACTATGACATCCTTTATGCCATGCAATGTTGATGCAGTCATTTTTCACCGATATCTTGTACTGATGGTTGTGATTCGGACCACTGTGTATTGTTTTCTCCTTCACTACGGATGGGAATTGAGAACCAGTTGTTGTAGAGAAGCACTTCCATGCAGCTCAGTTAGTTGTTTTCTTAAGATTTCCACTTATTAGTTTGGCGACATCATCACATCAAATGTGTATTTACGTCATTTCTGTATTTTAGTTCGAAGCCCTCCAAAGTATGGCTGTATTTTGCCAGTAAATACAACAATAGGGCCATTTGCAACAGTTGCAGAGCTTCAAAGGCGGCAATACCTCCAACATGTAGAAACATTCAACCACAGCATCGAATTAAACTGCAGCAATAGAACACCTTTGATTGGCAAGGGGTTGGGGGTGGGGCTCTGGAGGTGGAGCCCACAGCAAGGTGTTTTCTGTCACAGCGGATGACATTAAACTCCTGCGGGCTCTATCAATACTGTTAATATTAACACCATTTCACTGCATCAGCCTACTTTACTATTATTTATGAATATTCCCCATGTCCTAGAATTCCATTTGGATGACAACCAGGCTCAGAGGCTGCAGCAGGCAGATCTAACGCTCCTTCAACTACACCTACAGAACCCTTTATGAGGTTTGTTCCAATCCAATGTAAAATGTTAGTGCATATTTGACATTAAAGAGTTAATGCAAACGAAGCCATTTGTACTATATTCCCTAATCCAATGAAAATCAATAAGAAAATCAATAGGGAGTCAAATGGATAAGAGATATCAATAATGGAACCAGAATTGCTAAATTCTTATCAATCCAAACTCCTTATCCATCACATACAGAGGTTGGGGTGGGTAATGATGGAACTCAATGTTTGCTGGCTATTTATCTTTAGGTTTCCGCTCTTTGATCTGTTGTATTTCAGCCCCACCCATTTCTGAACCCTGATCAATACGTTTTCAGGCTGTAGAAGTCTTTCATGTCAAACAACTGTGTCCTTTAAAGAGTCAATATACGAGTGGAGAGAGATTATGTAGGTTTCTCTCGTAAAAACACATATACATAAAGTCATACAAAACATACACAAGGACCATAAACCACACCTCCTCTTCCAAAGATCAATAAAGCATCTAAAACAGCATTGTCTGTTTCTTTTGCATGCTGAAAGGCAAAGACTATAAATCGATCAAGTTCAGCCAGCTGGGTTTTACAACTGCATCAACAACAGTATGATCGACAAAAAGGCTAAACACACATCAGACACAAAACAAAATGGAAAGGACACTGACACGACACAATGAGCAACAAGGAAAAGATCACTGTGATTTACAAAGCAAAACTTCAGGTTTCATCAGGATCTGGAAATGAAAAGGATCAAGAGAGCAACAGTGAAAGACTGACGAAAGAGGACAGTAGAAAAAAACAACAAAATCAGGTTATAATTATCCAAGTGTGCAGTTTATCTCATTTATAATTTAATTTATTGTCAAGTTAAAATTAAATAAATAAATTGTGCATAAAACAAATAATAAAATACAAACTTGAATGTAACACTGTTAATTTTAATTTACTGTATAGGTGCTGCTATAGAGTCCCTGCTGCACAACTCACTCAGACATAAGTCATGAGACAAAATTCTTAAAGCAATAAATACATCTCATCCATGTACAGACCATATAGTATCAGTCTTCACCATCTAGGGGATGTAATTTAATTTTGTTCACGCTTAGTTATATAGCAAAACCTGTGATTCCAATCTATGGTGGCAGAATATTGCATCTGCATTCCCCTGGGTTACGTAATACCATATTGTGTTGAGATGTTTATAAGTGTAATTTTAGACCATATCACTGAAATGGCTGAAGGAAATGGCTTAAAAATACCAGAAATGAAAACAGCTATAGAAATGACAACATACTCATAAATAACTTCAGTCCAAGAAAGGAGGCTGAAGATATGATGGAAGCAAATGCTGTACATACGAGGGATTAGGGGTTAGGGTTAGCGAAATGGTTTGAACTGTACAGAAGACTGGTCTACTCAGTAAAGACAGGTCACTGTCTGCATGGGCGATACTCTAAGTCTTCAGGGCAACAACAGTACAACACAAAACATAAGCCAGAGTTTTTTTAATATGAAAGTATCTGTGTATTGGAGAGGCAGAGAAGATGAACCTCCATAACAGTCCATAAAATTACCAGATTGACCAATTAAAGTATCATCTCCACCTGCCTCATGATACTAAATGGAAGAAGGATAGGATCATAACTAAAAATGGTACATTCAAAAAATGTAAAATAAATATAAAAGACTGGGACCAAAAGAGAAACCATGGGAAACATGGGTTATAATAGGTCAGTTTGTTACTTAATAATATTATCTGGCCTTGGTGGTGGTCTGTGTTCTCTGACAGGCCTTTTCCACCAAATTAGTTCTTGTTCTTCAACTAGTTCTGTTCAGGATTCTGAGAACCTTGATGCAATCTAGTGAACCAGTCCACTTTTCCACAGAATGAGTGAACGGCTATAATCTGAAATGCATCATTAATGGAGGGCGCTTCACAAAACATGGTAACATATTAGTTCATCTGGCTCTGCTTTTTTTCTGTCTCAATCCATCAGTTTTTTTCCTGTTTAGTCAGTCTTGACATTACTTTCCGTCTTTTCCTTTGATTCAATTTGTACAAAACGGCCTTAACCAAAAACCACGTAAACCACCTAAAACCAGTGCAAATTTCTGAATGCTGAAAAGAAACATGATTGGACTTGTAGTTTACTTTAAAAACAAAAAATGACAGGTACGCAGGTCAGTGTTCATGTTTGTTTACCCATTCTAACTCTTGGTTAGAATCATCTCGGTGCATCCTGACTGATGATGAATGATGAATTCATATGCAATATCTTGGATATAAAAAGACAAACAGGGAATATAAGTGACTAGTTACTGACTATAATGGTACGTATTCACTTCATAATAACAATACCCCTCCGATATATTACAAACAACTACTACAATAAAAGGAAACAAAAACAAAACAAAACCCAGTACTGTAGTCTCTTGGGTGGGTGTTCTTTTACAGCCAGTACAGCAGACTTGAAGTTATGTGCAACAGCTAACAAAAAGGCAAACTCTATACTGAGGAGGAAAAAAAAAGCTGTGGAATCTTAATCACTTAATCTGCTGGTTAACTAAACAACATAGAAGCCCAGCTTGAGCAAAAGAATGGGCAGTTATCAGAACCAAGGACAGCCAGTGTGAGGGGTTTTAGTGTCCTGAAGGCGTGAAATGTGCTTTCATGTTGATGAACAGGAGTGTGAAGAAGGCTCATTCAACAGCTGATGAATCGCTGAGGCGTCAATACACACATCTGACATGAACACACACTATACTTCCCATGTGACTGGGGCCACATTTGACATCAAATTAATCATTTACCAGTTAATTAAGTAAACAACAAGAAGTGTTAAATGATTGGTTTTAACATTAAAACATAATGCACAGTTAGGATCAACAAAGGTGAAAAGGATAATAGATGATGATATTATATCACAGATACACAATGATGAAAGCAAAAAGCAGAACTCAAATTGACCTGAAACTAATCAGTTTGTCTGAGTGGAGAGTGAAAACATGTGGGTCTATGCTAATGTCTTCAGGCCACAATCCCTATGACATAAAGTGGGAGTAATTTTTAATGGGCAATTACCATTTACCATTCAGTTCAACGGAAGCAATAATCATCCCTTTAAAAAGATCATGTTAACCAATGGGTGTGAAGATTTTTACCTCTTCACTGTTTGTAAATGTTGATTAACTTTGCATTATAAAGGCTGACTGTTCTGAAGGACTCTCACTCACATCTAAATTTACATCATTTCACATTAAACTTGTACATTTTTACATATTAAAGTGTTTTTTTTTTCCCTGCACAGTGACTACATATTGACAGTCAGGAAAATGTCATGCTTTATGCTGAAAGTAGATAATGAACATGAAAACGAATACAGAAAGTAAAAGAAACAATGACAAAGTTTCCGATTATATGAAGGGATACTTACAGGTTCTTGGGCTTCTTCTTCTTTGTCCCTTCGGGGCTGACCTCACAGCTACAGGGGGATCCGGAGCTCAGCTGAGGGGAGAGGAAGGAGAGCACATACTGCATCATCCACCCTCCACAGAGTAATAAGGCCCCGTCACCTCATGGATAGACAGGAACTAACATTTGCTTCAACAGCCAATGATGACCAAGTCTAAACTCCTCAGGTAGGTAGGATGGTCCACAAAGTAAATCCAAACAAGCCAGGCAATTCTTTCAGAGGTTTTGGTCAGAGTCTTGTTGCATCAGACTGTGTACACGCAGCAGATGGTGTCTGTAAACAGTATGTGTATGAGTTTATAAGAAAGCCAGGAACGTCTCAGAGAGCGAGAGTGTGTGAAAGACTACGTCTGTTGTTTCTGCTGGCCTCCAACTGTGCCCTAGGTTTGAAGTGTTAAGCCAAGACCTGTGGTTTCACATTACAGTCTCTGCCAACCCACCATTTCCATTGGTTAAGAGAAAATGGGAAGTTGCTTCAGGGTGGGGAGGGGGTCAATCTCAACTAATCTGATGGCCTGAGGCTGCCCTATTGTATGTGTGTGTGTTTGTGTGTGTGTGTGCGTGTGAGTGGGAGAGGAGGCTCTAAATAATACGCCATTGTATTACAGGAACACTCAGCAGAGTTAGATATAGGCCACAGCTGGTAACACATGGCATCTGTTCTTGCCTTTTCATGTTGACAGGATCCAAATTGAGTTTCAGCCTTCAGTCTGTCAGGACAGTTTGTGAATTGGAATCATTTTGGCCCTCCCTCATTTGTTCAAGTCTGTGGATGCTCCACCCAAAACCTTGCTTCTCAAAGTTAGTCATCCCTGTACATTGGCTGTAACATTTATAGTTTCCTTCAGTCAGTCACAATAGTTTCCCAATGGTGGGAAAAATGTGATTCCTAGAAACTAGAACTACCCAATTTGAATCAGAACTGCAGTCACACATTTTGTGCCTGATGATAGCCAAGATTTGATCATACCACACAGAGAGGTGTACTATGTAAAACACAAGGAAATAATTACATTGAAAACTAGAGGTGAAATGATTAATCAATTAATTAATCAAATTGCTGAAAAAAATCAATTCCAATTTTCCTAAATTGAAGTTTTGTTTCCTTATTTTCACTGTTTAACATTTTCCACCAGACGTCAGCATCACCACAAAGGTCCATCTTAATTTGTTACTAAGTTGGATCCAAATGTGTTGAGAGTCTTCAACACACAGTGAACATATTGTTTGTAGAGGTCATTTGACTTGTTTGTATCTATAGACATTTTTATACTGTTGTTCATTCATTCATTCATTCATTCATCTTCTATACCCGCTTTATCCTCACTAGGGTCACGGGGGTCACATGGAGCCT
>JAQQZY010000005.1:55288678-55299968 GCA_030068375.1 Ostorhinchus rueppellii
AGAAGGAGATGTCTCCTTCTAAACTTGTCTGAAAAAAAGAAAAAAAAAAATAATAAATTTCGAAAAGATGCACGGATTACAAACTGATGACAATACCCTGCAGCCAGTGGGGCCGAGGGTAAAAAACACAAGTACAAGGTGCCAGATTCCAGGTTATTTTACATAAGGGACATGCAAAAAGGCCTCTTTATGGTTAAAAAAAAAAAAAAGAAAAACTAGTCAAGACACACCTTGACTGTCAATGTCTGGTGTAATTTTTGAACTTTCCAAACTCATCCTGAGGGCCAGATTGGACCCTTAGGAGGGCTGATTTTGGCCTGCTACCCGTATGTTTGACACCCCTGCAGTAGAGTATGAACCTCAGAGTTTGTATATGTGGCAAATCATTTATTAACATTGATATAATCCATTCCCAACTGAGCCAAAACACTGCTATAGCAACCAGCGCCTCCATTCAACACCTCCATTCAAACACATGCAAGACACAAATATAAAGCACGAAGGCCTTCTGGATCATCTCTAGGATTAGGGAAACGTCAGGAGGGGGCTTTGTTGTGTCAGTGATGGAACCCAAAGTCCTGCCAGTTACTGCATGACCCAGACACATTATCTGAATATATATGGGTAGAGCGTACGGCGGTGCTGAAAATGATCCAAGAACTGTGACATCAGGAAACCATGTCTTACGAAAGAAAGGCATCAGCAAAGCCCAGAATGACTTAATTTAAAGGTCAGACATTGAGTGGGACGCTGTATGCTCCTCTGAGATACTGCATAAGCTTATTATGACCCGTATGAGACATATGATGTATGTTTGTATTATTAGTCATAGGTTTGAGCACTGCACGGCTACAATCTGTGATGCTAAAGAAAACACTTTCTTTAATGTGCTGGAAGATGTCACATTGACTCAGTTCCATTGTTTATTAGTGAAATTACTGGATTTAAACATTCACTATGAAATCTCTTAACCCTTAAAGACCCAAAACCATCTACTGATGTACAATGCTTAATAACCGTTGATCCACTTATCCTTTCAACAAATGTAAATAATTAAGGTAAAATGCAGTTTGTCAGCTTTTCAGCAACACCAGATGTCTTTTTCAGATGTGTCTGTAGTGAACATGTAAACGCTGTCATATTCTGTAACATTGATTCATCAGTAAATCCTGTGTAGTCTGACCAATGACAATGGCTATAGATGTTCATTTTTCTATATTGTAGAACTTGTGTTACAGTTTACCAAAAGTCACGTTTTCTTTAGTGTTCTCTGTTCTGATACAATAACCTTTGAATTTTAATTTGAATTTAATGATCACTAAATTAAATATAGGAAAATACCTGATTTTCACTGAAAAATGCAAATGATAATATTATAATAAATGGAGATAAATCACTTGGTTAAATATAGAGACAAATTCATTAGGACATCAGCACAAAAATTGTTCTAGAAATGTATAGATTACTCAAAACAATGAATGACATAAGACTTGTCAGTAGATGAAATCATAAAGTTGTAGTGGGGTAAAGCTGACATGTATTCACAGTATATCATTTAATTCTAATGAAGCAAAATACAAGTAACATTAAAAGGACAATCAGGCAAATCAGGCAGAGACAGGATGGCTACCACAAGAGGGAGTAGAGAGACAAAGTCATTTCTAACCTCATTTCATTTACGAGGAAGGACTGGTAGTGAGAGCAAACCCAGGTGAACCTGTCTGCAAAGTAACTATTATCGCAACCGCCACCGGTGTCATAACAATCATTGTTCAAAATCAAAGAAAAGAAAATGATTTTTTTTTTAAAAAAGGGACCATGGCCTTGTAGCTATCACCAAGTTCTGCCCCTATGTTCTTGATGCAGGAGATCAATCTCTCAATAGAAGTGGGTGGTAGTTTCACTGGAGGAGAACTCAACAAATGTACAAGTTCCTATCAGTGCTCAATAGTAATTATATTGATATCTGTAACCATGTACAGATAATATGCACAGTACATCAAAATATGGCCCATTTTAAGTAATGGCACATTTTTAATCTTTCAAAATTAAAAAATCTAAATTTCTCAAAACTGTGAACAAACTTTGCAGACATTTTCCCAAGGAATATATATAAAATTTGAAATGAATCCAACCAATAGTTTTGTCAAAGAAGATGTTGCTCAGGAAGACAAAGATGACAACAAAGACGATAACAAAGATGACAAAGACAATGACAAAGACGACGAAGACAATGACAACAGTGAGCTAAGAATGAAAGCAAAACAAGAGTCAAAGCTTTCATTACTTTCCTTCACAGCTCCAGGGACATAAAGAAATGATGGCTGATTCTAAACTGCACTTCTTCATTGCTCATTTGACGTTGTAGTAATGTTGATGAAGTTATAAAGTTATTGTGTTAAGTCTGTTGACATACAGGTTCCAAATAGTGGTATTTGTGGTCATATGTAGATAAATCAACAACTAATCCAAAAGGAAGTGTTTTTTTCTAGGGTTGTTTTCTGTAAAAAAAAAAATATATACATAAATAAAAATAAATGTCAAAAAGTGAGCAACAGGCTTAGCTTTAATTTCATGGGAACAGTGGTTACCTTCTGGTTCAGTACTGGCCTCTGCTGGTGACAAATGGAATTCATGTTTGAATATCGAAACTGCATTTTGAACTAAATAAATACATAGCAGAAAATAGAGGGTTCAGTGAAAGACGAAAAATACTAAACATCAATAATATATGACAGGTGTAGTTTAAAGTATTCGAAGGGGGGAAACTATACATTACAGCTTTAATGAGGTCGCAAAAAAGCCAATGATATAACATATGAGGTCTTGGGATGCACCAATACCCGATACCGTATCGATATTGGGTCTGATACTGGGCATGAGTACTTGTACCTTAAAAATAAAATACAACCACACCCATACCACTTTCGATAGTGTGACATTCACAGTTAAGTGCAGCAGAAGGAGTACTGTCAGCAGTGTGGAGATTTTTCAAAATAAAGGACGTTGACAAAAGTAACGCCGACTGGAAGTAACATTAAAGACAGAAGGATACGGACGCAGCAGTCTGTCCGTCCTCTGCGTACACAGTTCTGTCCATTTTCCAGGTTCTGTCAGATGTGTACCCAGACAGAGAATACCAGCGGGTACCGTGGATGTAGAGGATCTGTTCAAAGAGCGACTGTGGGAGTTAGAGAAAAACTACTGACGAGTTTATAACAATTACCCAGGACTGGGCCGGTTTACATCCTACTGGTGCTAATACTACGGAGCTAACACACCCCCACCCCCTGCTCATTTCTCTTTTCTCTACCTGCTGAAGCTTCACTTTTAAACCTTACCAGTGGAAACACTACATTAGTATCCACATTAGTGTTACCTCTGTCATCTCCGTGTTTGTTATTATTGACTTTCTTCTTCTTCTCATAAAACTTTACTTTTCTTCGTGGTACTTGTCCAATAGGGTTACTTAAGAGCGGCTCTGGAACATTCATTCAAACACATTAAATGTCAGAAGCAGCACTTTGTTCCAGTCAGACTAATGACAACCACAATAAAGCACATTTTCAAGAGGAACTAAGAACTGTAATGGGATTACTAAGTACTTGTACCGGTATTCAGTATTGTCAAGAACTCAAATCAAAGTATTTGTGCTTGGTCTGGAAAAAAGTGATATGGGTGCATCCCTAATAAGGACTGTTGGTTTATGTCTATTGAGTCATTTCCAAAATGGTATGAATTCTGGAGGTAAGAATTATGATTGTGCTTCAATACACATTAAATCTTTCTCTTCTATATATACACACAGCATAGGCTATATCATCTATTCCCCATGTGCCGTTTCTAATTAAAACCAGGAACAGCACTAATTCTGTCCAAGATCACACATAATTCTGTTATCGTCACACATGGAAGCAATCAGTTACACTGCAGATAGAGTTACACAAGCTGAAGCAGTAACCTAGGAAATGTAATGTGTGACCTGGTCAGTTCAACTCATGTTACTCTTCAGAAGTGAAATAACCGGAACGAATGATCTTTTTTGCAATCAGTTTCGAAGCCAGCTATTATATCCCTGGTTCACATCACACTACTGTGACATCAGAGGTAATGGGTGGGAACAGCAGGTTCCCACACTCCATCACATACAGTTCACTGTGAGAATGTGGTGCGATTACTAAAAACTTACATAATAATCATGAATGACTGCACAGTTGCAAACAAACAAATAAACAAGTAGCTTCAGTGGCTGGGATTACGGTGGTTTAGGTCAGTGGTTCTCAGCTGGTCTGGCTTCAGGACCTACTGTCACCCCTCAATGACAAACCAAGACCCAAATTGATAACGGTTAAAGTTCTTAAATTTATTTAATACAAACGTAGTGTGTTTTGAACCTGAGATAACACAGAATATGCCAACACAGAAGACAAGTTTAATGATAAACCACAATGACTAGCAGGTGGCGATGCAAAAGAGGGAAATATTCCCTTCAATACGAAATGAAATCCATTTAAACCAAAACCAAAAATCTGCACTCAATTTAAAACTAAAAGTGTATTCAGCTTATTGAAGAATGAAACACACTGAGATTTTTGTCCTCAATGTAGCTAAAACCATATTTGATTTAGTCGTTGTCATAGCGGAGTTTCAACATGATAAGAGTAGGCTAGAAACTTTTGGATCTTCTTTCATGCTGTGAAATGTCTGGTGTTAATTAACATTACAACGCATTGTCGCCACCTACTGCTGGAGAGTGTGAATGGACGGCACTCAATTCTGTAAAAATAAAAGCACAGGATTGGTTTCTTATTAACATTATGTTTTGCTGAGGCAAAGGCTCTACTGAAAAGGGGTTTGCAACCCACTTTTGGGTCACAACCCACCAGTTGAAAATAACTGGTCTAAATGGAATTAACCAAGTGTTTTTAGTGGTAATACAACAAGGGGGAAAAATGAGAATGCAGGGTAATTTTTGACCATTTATGAGTTTCTCTGGCAAAGACAGCAAAGTGTGGGAAGCTTTGAACTCCTATGAGATCACAAGTTCAACACCAGATAATGTTTCTTTTCTTCTCGCTTAGTTTTGAGCGGAAATGCCTTTATCCAGCAAGTGTTGTGTAACATTTCCTAGAATGTTGGTTTAATATTTCTCTCTCACTCTCTGAGTAAGTTTTCACCTAATTCAGTGGAAAAGAAAGCAACATGAGTAACAATAAATCAAGATGATGGAGAAACCCCTGGTGTGCGCTGGAATCTTTTCTTCCATGGCTCCATAGTATTTATCATTCATCCGTTCATCCATGACTCATTTACACAGATACATTTTAAACAAGAATTATGACACGTTCACGGTCAGGTGAAGATAAATGAAATAACTAAGTAAAGACACATGTTCTCTCACATTCAGCTGCGTTTTGGATGGGGAGAGGGAATTGGAAGAATTGGAATTTATATAATAAAATGGTAATGGTAAATTACTTAATTTGGCTGTCAAAACCATATTAAGTGTGCAGACAGCTGTCACAGGAGCAGGCAAATGAATTAGTGGTTCTTCAGTAGACTCTTATTACCCACTGCCAATGTGGTTCTTTCAGTGTGAATCTATGGAGCTGAATATCTTATGAGCTGATTACCTCGTGTCACAGAAGAGCATCTTACAGACATGAGTAGATACATTATCAGATGAGTACATATAATACCAAATCAAGAGTTGGAATGGTGTTCTACTTTACTGTGATTGGTACTGTAGACCACATGAACATATTTTATGCTTTTTACGGTCAGTTTCCTTCCATTTGTAAATATGCCGGATGGATTCCTCAAATTCAGGCTGGAACACATCTAAGACAAATTTGGAAAATTAGTTAAAATAATTAAATGAACATATGATTTGACAAAAATAAAAAAAAACTGTTGTGACCAGATGATTATAACTATAATATAGTCCAAAAGCAGCATACAGGCCTAATACTTAAGAAGTAAAGATGGACCAAGGACCGCCAGAAAATCACTGAAATGTTTAAAAACAAAGACAGATGCAAAGGCATGAGGATGTTTAAATCCGACTGTCAGTCATCTAGAACTGATAAAACCGCACGGCTCAGGATTAATGTGGTCAACATGTTTTAAGCGCTACAACACAGAGTTAAAGACAATATGAAAAGAAATGGTAAAACTGGTACAAAATTTTGGGGGGAAAAAGGACAAAATAATAAAACCTTCATAAAATGACTGAAAAATTCTAGTACAATAATAAAATGTACATAAAAGGAAATAAGTACAAAATAAAATAATCTATATAACATGATTGAGAAATTTGAGTGCCAAATAAAACAAATCTAGGTAAAAATAATGGGAAAATTTTGGTACAAAATAAAAACAAAATTAAATAATTTAAAAAGCAGAATAGAACTTAAATTAGCAATTAATGAAGTAACTATATGCCTTTGATGGGTATGTATTATATATGATATAAGGTGCATTGAAGGGTTAACATATACAAGCCACTTTTACACAGTGGTAAAAGGCAAGGTGGTGATCCCACATTTTTTCCACCATTGACTGATTTACACGGTCAAGCCAAAAGCGTAACGGAGGTGAGACAGGCTGGACTTTTATACAGCGGACCTGTGTTCTGAAATCAAAGGAGTCGTGAGGCAGAGCTCATTTTCAAATCCCACCTGGTGTGGGAGAAACAGCACTGGCATGGAGTCTGTGGCTCAGTGTAACCTGCATCATGCCTGCTATGGCGAGCTTCATGCCAGCCATGGCCGGCTTTGTGCCCCGGGTGAAAAAGGCACATAGGCGCAGAATCATGCCAGTGCTGCCATACCACTGTCACTCCTGTGCCAGGGAGTCACCATCATCAAAACGTCACACCTTGGTTGCGAAACGAGACGTTTTCCTTTTACATAGCATTCCGTAATCATGATTCTAACTTTATCTGTTACTACCTCCAGAGGTGTTACAAAGCCGTGATAGAGGTGGGACCAAATTATGCCACCATTTCATTTACACAGATGTTATAAAAGCAAGATATTCTCACAACGGAAGTGCTGTGTAAAAAGGGCTACAGATTAGCATGACGCCCATCAGGCCCATGCATTAACGACGGCCCTGCTGCAAAATGGCAAATGCTTTTTTCAAGTGTGTTGCAAGAATCAAAAGTGAAACACATTTTATAAGGTGTTATTTTATTTTCAGTGTAATACACATCAAAAATCATTTTCTGATGCGTTTTCAGTTGTACTCCAACATACTTTACCAGCTGCTTCTGATACAGGGTTTTAAATATGGTTTCTATACACTTGTGGGTTTGTGTACAGCTGTATGTAATAGTCCATGACTGAATAAAAAAACCACAGCTTCATATAATGTGTCCAGACTGTTCAAGGCAGGGCTATAAATAACAGGATGGAAAGAGATGGGTAGGACTATTTCTGAAGGATCACTTCTGGTTGTGTAATGTCTGTGAACAGAGCTTGCCAATAAAACACTAATATGTATATCTATTTCAAAACCTGAGCCATATTCAACTAACCAACTGATGAAGGAATCTCAGATTTCACAAATGGCATAAATTCCTCCTAAAATGAAAAGAAAACCCCCACCAGATCTTTCTGTGCTGGGTTATGCAAGTCCTTTTTTCCTCTTGGATCACTGTCATAAATGATACTGAGCTTTGCGTTCCATTAATTTGGTTTGATCCTTGCAAGTTTCCTCCGTAAATCAGTTTTATCCATTTTTGTTAACCATTTACAATGTGCAGGATCCTGACACACCTACAGAAATCCCTCAAATTGTAAAATTAGCCCCCAACCATCATCGGCATGGAGTTCACTTATGTTTTTGTCAATAGCTATTTGGATGACTGAACAGTGTGTTGATTGTCAGACTGTTCCGTCTGCTCACTAAATATTTACAGAACATGTTACTTATTTAGTATTTCCGCAGACATGCCCAGGCAGGCTGTGTCCCACATGGTTTGAAGACTTTGCTCAATCTGACGCATCTGCAGCCAAACAGAAGAGTCCCCTGGTGTTTACCAAAACTCCCAGCATTCAACGCATCATAGATTTTGTTCTTTGTCCTGTACTTTTCTTTACAGTTTGAAAAAAAACACAAAAAAAACCCCCAAAAAACAAAAAAGCACTTGACACAGTGAGACTTATCCTCACTGGTGACACATTGTACGTTTAAATAGTTTCCATGACCCTCTTACACTACAGTTCATTCAGTGAAAAACAAACTATTCTTAGCCCTGGTCACGTGGCACTGGCCCATGTGAGGTGCACTCGATGGTCTTGATAGGAACAAGTGTAATGCTTTTCTCATACTGTGTCCTCCAATGAACTAAGTTGGGGAAACCACAGTGGAAATGCACATTCGTGAACATTAGGAACTGATCAGAGTTCACCACTAGTATGTTCAGTGATGGAACACTTCCACAAAGGAACAGATACACAATGCTGACTCCTCATATTGTGCTATGTGGTATCATAAATAGCATTTAGTGGACATCCAGGAACCTCTGTAAGCCACAACACTATTCACACATTTATTATACGTACGTATTCTATTCCAAAACACATCCCTTACAGCTGAAATTTAAAATAGAAAGACAATAACACATATTGCCCATTAAATTCTGTCAAATTCAAATTAATATATATATATTTTATACATATACAGAAACTGGTATTGAACTTGATTAGACTGGAGATTTACTGCTCAATTAATTTAGTGAACCAAGAATAAAAATTGTCACAGTCCCCTGTCCCACCCAAATGAACTGGCTACCATTAGCTTCTGGCTGCTAAGTAACTATACTGCAAACCTAGCTACAATAGAATAGCATTTATCACTATGGGAAAAGTTTAGCACGATTCAATTATCTATTTAATATGACACTATGTATTCTAGTTGGCTACAAGTGATTTATTAGCATATTATGTTTTGGGCAGCATGGTGATGTAGTGGACGATACTTATGCCTCATTGGAAGAAGGTTTAATGTGTTATTTACATGTTATTTGCACACTGTGCAGGTTTCCTCTGGGTGCTCAGATCCCCCTCACCATTAAACACAGATCTGGAGTTGGTCCCTGAGTGCCTCCAATGGCTGATGCTAATTGCTAATGATGATGCTAGGTACTATGTGTGTGTATGTGGGTGTGTGTGTGTGTGTATTTGGATGGGTAAAATACAGTGACTGAATTTCCCAATGGGGATAATAAAAATGAATTGACCTTTAACCTTTACTATTGGCTTACTGCTACTAACATATTTAAGATTAAATAAACTGGCTAACATACTATTCTAAGACCCCCATGATGGTGTATCTTCTTACCTAACAGAGTCTGAGAGACGGTTGCTAATGGTACACTTAAGTTAGGAACAATCATGGGTGTTTCATCGTTTTAGGTCAGGGGCCACATACAGACCAATAAGATCTAAAATGGATTAGACCAGTAAACTATTATTATAATAAACTATAAACAATGACAACTCCAATTTTTCTCCACAGATTCTGGATCCTCTGATACAGTTCAATCCTCTACTTTCTTTACTTTCTAGGTAAATTCCACTGGTATTTTCAGTTGAATAACTTCTCAGCTGGCATGTCTGTATCTGCACATGAAATTTCACACCATGGCAATGTGGCCCTATTGTGTATCTGTTGCTTGGTAATTCACTTCAATGATGACTCTGATTCTGGGCATAGCAACGTGATTGTAAGACTACATTCCAAAATTATTAGCTCCCAAAATACTGGTCCTATCAACTTGCCATTTTTGCTGGTCTCTTCCTTGACCAAAAACACATAAGTATTCCACACTGCAGCAGTCACCTCTTTCCAGTTTTTATGTGATGCTTGGGACACAGAGACTCCACTTCCCTTTTCCCTTAACATTTACATATTATCCTTTCATAAAATGTGAATAACCTGAACAAATATGAACAACTAAGGGCGATTTTAAGAATATTCTGCCTGTTGTTGAAAGTTTTGTGTATTTGTAGATCCACTGTGATTTATAAGTTATAATGCAAACATGTAAATGATACACTAAGAAATTATATTGTTAAAATTTCACGTATTTTTCTTTAGAAATTTTAGTTTGTTCATAGTTTCTGAAAGGATAATTTGTAGATGTAAATACTTCATGTAATTTTAGTTTTTCACTCTACAACAGAGAAAATTGTTTGTTATTTTACTGGTCTGACCCACTTGAACTAAAATGAGGCTGAAACCCCTGGACAACAGTTTGAGCCACAATTTGTTATGGTAATTGATTTTCTTTCACTTTTTGTTTTGAATGCTTAATGAGACACTCGACTTTAATATCACATGAAAATTTGTATCACTTCAAACCAAATTGTCGTTCAAGGCAGAGATCTTAAGCTGAATCATACATTAAATACAGGCCATTCCCATGTGATCCAGATCAGTGCAGACCAGACCTCACAAATAGGAAGTTACTCACATTTGTGAGTCAATTGAATATTTTAGGATGTCAACACAGGGACAAAGGTGAGTCTGTTACGGTACACAGAGTTGTGTGTACTGTTTGCACAGCATTACATTTGGTACTTTTCCTCCAGTTTGTGTTTGCATAATATGTCACAGAGTGGATCATCCATATCTGCATCATTATCGTCACTTTACCTGATTCATCTTTTTCTTTTCTTTTTTTTAGACAAACCTTAAAAAAAAAACCAAACAAAAAAAAAAAAAACTTGTGCATAACGGTTCTGGCTCTTAATAGTAAAAACTTTTTGGGTCATATTTGTTTTTGTTGTTCATATGTTCACTGAATTAATACACAAAACAAACATAAATAATGAATGGGGATTAGAATCAGTTGCATAAAGGTAAAGAATGGAAGAAACATGCATAAACTGGTGATTTTCTTGATATTTTTGTTATGTTTTGTAAAATGCTTGCTTGAAAAGAAATCTGTTGTTTTAGGTGTAGAGAATAACTAATGATTAGTGATGATAGAGTGCAGAGACTGGGTAAAAACAATGAGTAATAGTGATATGTAAAAACAGGGGTGTTAAACTCATTTTAGGTCAGTTCCGCATTCAGTCCAATTTGATATCAAGCGTGCTGAACTAGTGCATTAATAGCATAATAACATAAATTCTTTAAGAAAAATAATCCAAAGACATGCACTGATAGGTTAATGGGCTAATCTAAATTGCCCATAAGTTTGAATGTGAGAGTGATTGTTCGTCTCTATATGTCAGCCCTGTGATGAACTGGCGACTTGTCCAGGGTGTACCCCGCC
>JAQQZY010000005.1:55314662-55326890 GCA_030068375.1 Ostorhinchus rueppellii
AAGATAAGATAAGATAAGATAAGATAAGATAAGATAAGATAAGATAAGATAAGATAAGATAAGATAAGATTTTATTGTCAATGATACTACGTATACAGTACAATGAAACTGTAGCACTGCCTCAGCAGTGCAAGAGAGGGCACACAACAATAAAAACAGAACAAGATCTACAATATGTGCAAAAATATGCACAAGTGCTGAAGGTCCAATGTCAAAAGAGGAGCAGCTCGTCACTCAGTACATTCATGATTGGGGTTATTGCCTTGCTGTAAAAAAAACTGTTCCTGAAATGAATGTGCAGCCATCTATCAAACATTTCTTTTGACATAGATGCCAAAATGAGGGAGGCTGTCTGTGACTGAAGATGGCATGAAGATGAAGATTGAAAAGTCCAGTTTGGTAGGTGAGTGAGCTGTCCAGCAGACATACCAATCATAGCATCAAAACTTTTATTTGATCTAAGATCTAATTCATGGAGGTCAGATTTAATTCAAAGTCCTTGTCCAAGGTTAAAATGTAGAAGACATGCTGCATTTACTTGTAATGTCCAGACAACTCCAGTGTTTTAGGATAGAGAAAACAGACTTTTGGAAATGACAGATACACTGTCCCCTTATTTGAGATGTCCCTGTCACTGGGTTGTTTTGGGAGAAAACCCACAAATCCTCCTTGACAAGTTTGCTTTGTTGCTGAGAGGGTGTATAGTCTAGAACCCTCATGTGATTTGAGTGAGGGACTAAAAACCTCTGAATTACAAATGGAATTAAAGCCTCAGTCACAAAGCTTCTTACAAATGATAGATTCGTATGAATCTCCCGGTTTGTACGAGCTGTGGAGTTCGTAGACATTGGTGGAGGAAGCAGTAATTTCTCATGGTTGTATTATGAAGTCAGTGTGGCTGCCGTTCAAAACACAAGAGCATCTTGAGGCTGCCTTGAGAAAATGACATGATTTTGTGTTGTACTAACACTGTATACAGTTGTCACGGTCTTCGTGATGGTGCCTTGAGACCTTCCTACGACAGACCTACGGCTACTTTACGAATTATTTTGTCATAAGGTGAATTATGTCAACCCTATGTGAAATTCCCGGTGTTTTCAAGTCTATGCTAAGAAGATCTTACAGTTTCTGGATATTTAGATTTGTATATAAACAGTGGCCATGTACTAAAAGTCCCATGTTGTGATCATCACATTCAAGATGATAATAATGCCCACAAGACTGAAACTTCTAGAGCCGCAATATGAAGAAGAGGAAGATCCAGCAGTTGTTTTGACTGTTTCAGTCCGACAGCAGTGGAAGAAGAGTGACATTCTAAAGTACTTACTTAACATAAAATAAAAACAGCTTAACATAGTTTAACAGCGATTAGTCATCATCAAAGTTCGTGTGGGCATCTGTGGTCATGTCCACTTTTACCTCTGCAAAAAAAAACTTCACATAGTTTAATCTCAGAGTACTGTTCATTCATTATTTCATTCATTTATGCTTTTTCCAAACCACTCGGTCTGGTCACGGAGGCACTGGAACCTATCTTAACATCAACATTTAGCAAGGTTTGCATGGCCCTCCTTTTATTTTTGACCCTCCCAATCACTGTTGCCACCTCTGAGTGCTCATTTTCAAAATTAAAGCTCATTAAAAACTACTTTTGGAGCAGGATGGGGCAGGAGAGACTTAGTGGGCTAGCAGAAAATGAGTTAGCCAAGAAGATGGACATATGGAACATTGTTGACAAGTTTGCAGAGCGCAAGACTCATTGTGTGCCCTTTAAATAGTGGTGAGTAGGTCTAACACTTTTTATTGAATTTGTGACTGTACATGAACTTGTAGGCCACCGTGCCAACTTATACAAAACATTGTAGCTATTGATTCGGTAGCCTACTGTGCTTTCAGTAGTTGAAGTGTTTGTGGGTGTCAGAATGATGTAGTCGCTATTCGTGGGTCTGAACCTCTTTGATTTTGTGTTGTTATTATTAGGGACCAGGTAGCCTAGTGTTTTTGTTGTTCTCTTGGTTTGTTGGACTTCATGTCCATTTGACTGATG
Source organism: Ostorhinchus rueppellii (assembly GCA_030068375.1). Lineage (NCBI taxonomy): Eukaryota > Metazoa > Chordata > Actinopteri > Kurtiformes > Apogonidae > Ostorhinchus > Ostorhinchus rueppellii. Next base: position 55,316,710 of record JAQQZY010000005.1, read on the forward strand.
TCAAAATGGCACGGTTGTTGTCCGTGGTGTTAAGTCTTACTGTCAAATTCTTTGGTGTGTCAAAAATGTAGTGCCGTTTGTAAGCCTTGCTGTTGCGGACATGTGCATGTTGATAATGCAGAGATGATGCACAGTCCACAGGGACGAGGATCAAGCTGATGGACAATGGTGGAACAAGTCAGTGCCGGGTCAGGGGCAGAGCAGATGACTGGGCCCTTTAAACCCATAAAAGCTTGTGAGTACATCACTTCACAACAGTGGTTCCCAACTCCGATCCTCATGACCCAGTGTCCTGCATGTTTTAGATCTGTCCCTCTTCCAGCACACCTGAATCAATTAATGGTCAGCTCATCATCCAGCTCTGCAGAAGCCTGATTGCGATGTAATGGCTTCCAGGTGTGCTGGAAGAGGGAAATATCAAAGACCTAAACAGGCACTGGTGACCAAAATCTAATTACAAATACTAATTTGAAATGTTTCATATTTGGTGATCCACTAAGTCTATCAATACATGTAAATAATTGGTGTAAAATACAGTTCTTCATCTTTTCCTGGTCATCAGATATGACCCATTTGAATGTTCAGAAGCTTCATACAACACTGATTCACCAATAAAACCCATGGAGTTTGATCGGTGAAAGTGGTTGTAGACACTTGTTTTAACGTTTAGTTAATGACATATTTTGCAGGAAAAAAATATTTTTTCTTCAGTTTTCTATGATAACCTTTCAAATTACTTTTATGATCATCTACATGGCCATTGGATTAAATATAGGAAAATACATGATTTACACTGGAAAATGCAACAGGATAATATTGTCATAAATGGTGATAAATCACTTAGAAAAGGTTAAATGTAGAGAAATTTTCTTGGAAGTCGCAACAAAAATATCTCTGGGTCTTCATGGGTTAAAAACTGTTATTTATATTTAGAGGTACTGGTATGAGGGGTTTTTTGTTGCCGCTTCATATTGCTCCCAATTTTGCTTTCTCCATCTACCTTTTCATCAAGCAGCCACAAAAATACACTTCACAAATGCCACACTACCACATTAAATGTCAAAAAAGTGGAGTAAGACTGCTGCAAGCTGCAATAAACTAACTGCATTGAATCAGTTAAGTTTAACATGTCTTGTGTCCTCCAGAACCATGAAAACACGCCAACACTTTTACAGAACTGAAAGAATTCTCTGTTAAAAAGTGCTAGAGGAGATGGGACCACCAAACTATTCACCCTTCCAGTTTGTCTCTGACACGTTTCTAACACATCCAAATGAACCATGTAATGACCTCGCCTACTTGCCACAAGGTCACCGTCTCTCTGCCTTTTGGCAAACCATCTGCAACACCTCCTTCCAAATATCTGCCAGTGTTAAATCCTGACCTCTTCCAGCCCACAGAACCCTCAGTGGGTGGGTCATTACTAATGCATTTTGAGTGGGCTAGAATCATTTAAAAAATTTCCACTAAAGATCACAATATTTTCATGAAAACACATGAAATACGATGGAAGGTGAATCATACATGTGCACAAATTATTGAAATTTCTTCATGTGTAGATATACCCCAGCCTTGTGGGTTTAAGGATTTTTGCATATTTTCACACAAATGTTTGATGGATTTTGACACAATTCGGTAAATTTATCTCTTCATGATTTAAACAAAACTGTGCCTTAAACCTTACCATGCTTTTACTGAGCTCCACTGGAACATTGGAAGCACCAGCTCTTTTCCAAACACACATAAGTTACCACATAACTTGGTTAAGCTGAGGTGAAAACATTAATCATCCACTTCAAATACAGATTTACCAAAGGAAGTGGTTTGCATAAAAAAACAGCCTTTTTTTTATTAGCACAAACATGTAGCCAAGAGTTTTGCAAGCCCTTGAAACTCAAAGTTACATAAAAGCTGTAAATATACTAATTTTAGACGGTACCTACGTAAATGGAAGTATCGCATCACAAGTTCTAAGGTCTGACTGCAAAATCAATTCTTAACTCTGCAATAATTCTAGTGAAGAGCCTCATTGTGTTGGTCAAGTTAACCCTTGTTGACAAGCAGTCACAAGATGTTCTGCTCTAACTGGAAATAATGCTTCCCCCTCTTACAAAGCTCTCATGATATTTCAAAAGTTGCTTGTGAATTACACAGTGGAAATTACTTTGCCAGATACTGTGGCACTGGCTGACCTCATTTCTAAATCTATGAACTTCATAAGGCTTTTAGTTCTTCCACTGTTTAATATCATCCATTATTTAGATTTGTCTATGGTGATTAACACATGATAAAAAAAAACAGACAACAATGCAATCAATAGCAATACTTAAATTACGATCCATACTGTCAGGTATTATTACATGTGTGCACCAAGAACAGAGATCAATATGTGGTGCTTTTGTTTGTTAGCAGTGGGTTTGACTAAGTCAGGATTCACGTATCTGAATTAACAAATGACCTGCCTGAGTTGTTTAGGGGTATAATTCATAGACTATGTATAAAAATGACAACACAGCCTCGAGTGTGATGTTTTGGCCATCGCTACAGTATGTTGGTGCTCTGGATATTGTGTCCATATTTGGATAGAGGCTGAACTAAAAGAGAGCAAGGGGTTAAATTTAACAAGCTAATGCTAAGGCAGTCAAACAACTATGTGACTATTCCATTAATCATGACCAGTTAATTTCAGCTTCTTAAGGAATGCTAACATATACAGTTGTGTTTGCTAACAATATTGTCAAGCTGCATATTATTATAAACTCAATAATTGACGTCGGTTGATTTAATTAGAAGGCTAGCTGACAGGCTACATGAGCCAAAACAAATCAATGCTAACATTAGTTAATGCAAAAAAAGCAATTGTTGACATTGCAAATGGCTAGCAAGTATTTAAGTACCAGTAAATGTATGTAAAAAAAAAAGTGGAGTGTAGTGTAACATCTAAAAATAACCACAGATGCTCTTTCAGGAAAAACCAAAAAACCAAACAAAAAAAAAAACAAAAACCTAAAATTCTATTTGATAACCTGTCTTCAAACTTGTAGAATTTTAAGCCTCAACAGAATTTAAACAGAAGAGAACAACAAAAAAAAAAAGTTCTCGTGAACAGGTAAATGAAAGCCAAACCCATATTTTGTAGCTGGCTGTAAACATTTTGGCTGTGAAGTTAGCCCTTTTAACATGTGGGTCTATGGGGATTAACCCAAAAGACAATAAGAGATGAAATTACAGTCACTGAGACTGAAATACTGTCAGATTATTGTATAGTAACAATGAAGTACCGCAAGGCTCTGTTCTTAGACTATAGTGTTTTGATGAGCATATCATCTAGTAAATCCTCTGCAAATCTGGCCTGTCTTTTAATACCTACTTCAATGTACAAAACAAATGAACTATGTTAAACTGCCCTAATCCTGAGCAAGGTTGAAGCTTATAACTGAACACGTATAATAAAGTGTATTGGGGTTAGTAGTTTTAACTTGGAAGTGGGTCACAAGTAATCTGGTTAGAAATAAAAAGAAATGAAGGACTCTCAGGGATTTGGGTTTCCCAAAGTGAATCCAGTTTAACTCTGTGTCAGTTTAAGTAACAGCTGACTGTGGAATTAACCACGAGCTTTGTGATATGCCACTTCATTTTGTCATATGTACATCTATAACCTACTGATCCAAAGGAGAGTGTGATAACTTCACTTTTATAGCCTGCAGGGAGTAGTCTAACTGTGATCTTGGCATAAATTCATATCCATCGCTGGATAAAATCTGTGCTTTCCCAGTACTTTTTTAGGCTAATGACAATGTGGGGGGATCATTCAGACAGCTGAAAATGCACCTACATCTACACCTACAGTACACAGATGATTTCAATGAATATACTGTGAATGCCCATTTAAACGAATAACAGGTGGACACTAGAGGTACTGAAACAAAAACAATTGATGAATAATATGCATTAAGAGGATTACTATTGCACTAAAGGAAAATTCAGTCAGCCTAGAGAATAATATGAATATTTAGTAAAATTTTGAAACTTTAGTAAACCTATTTACACTCCTAGCTGCTGATTAAGAGTTAAGAGAGGATGTTAAATGATATGTCAGTGTTAAATACATTATTATCATTATACATCATTACACATTATTATTATTATTATTATTATTATTATTATTGCCTTTTCCCACTAGACTAGACTCTTAATTCTCTACGGCACATGCTCTGTATTATTAACAAGTTAATTCCATAATACTTTTCTAAAATAATGATGGTACAGTCTCGGGATAGCTTTAATACCAGAACCAGTGTGTGTTCTTGTAAAGTGGCTCCATAAAAAAAGTGTTGACGGAAGCAGCAGCTTCTTACACTTTGCGTTTGAAAAATAACCTCCTGTTACACACCCAGTTACAAGAAACAAGAGCAACTTTCACATACAGTGAGGACTTTTTAAAAGAATTTTTAAATACATTTTCAAGATTTAATCTTAAGAGGCTGTGTTTTGCATCTATCTATCTATCTATCTATCTATCTATCTATCTATCTATCTATCTATCTATCTATCTATCTAATGCATCTATCCAACAAATACTGTCTGATTGCAACACACATCCATAAAAAAACACCTAAAAAGAAACAACATAATCAAATCTATGGCTTCAAGGCTTATATTTTTTTCTTTGCTAGTATGGGTGGTCAGTGTTTCTCTTTCCATTTTACCAATATGGTTATTATTACAAAGTACTTATGATGCTAAAATTAGTGGCTATAAATATAGACTTGACTCATCCTGATGATCATAGATACATACAACTGCCCGCGAGGTGGTCCAGGCCTCTCATTTGACCACCTAACGTGCATTTAACCGCTCTGTGATCCTATCTGAATGATGCAGAGAAGTGTTCCTGCCATGGCTTCTTAGCGATGCACAGGGTGGATAAGGTGTGTTACATAATCAAATGCACTTTCATGAAAGCAAACAGACAGTAAAGTGGAATGAAGCAACACTCTTTATAGTCTTGTTTTCTTCTCACCACACTGAAAAATGTCAGGAATAAAGATGAAATAAATTAAAGGCATCTTCTGTCTATACTTTATTTATATATATATACACTACCTGAGATTTGTGCAGGCAAATTTTCTATTGTGTTCTTCCCTTCACTGACTCCCATCCCCGCTGTCTTGCATACATAACCTCCTGACTGTTGAAGATATGGTTTGAGACACAATGGAGCCACCTGTCCTGTCAGATATTCTTGTTCCGTTTCACACTGTCTACATTTAACACACACACACACACACACACACACACACACACACACACACACACACACACACACACACACAAAAGAAGCATCTTCACATTAAGGCCTTAAAATACGATCCCCTCATTTCTTATTCCTAAACCAGTATTAAAACAACATGACATCTTCAATAATCTTCTCAACACTGAAAATCTGATGGCATTCGGGACTTTTCCTTTGCTCCTTTTCATGCTCCCTTCAATGAGCTTTAGTAAAAGGACATATGAAGTACATACTAAATGGACAATGACATCACCTGCACCTGCTATTATTTGTGTACAATTCACATGTATTGAAATGCTGTAGAGTTATGAATGATTCAAAGCATCACAACAGAGAGGAGAGGAGAGGAGAGGAGAGGAGAGGAGAGGAGAGGAGAGGAGAGGAGAGGAGAGACTGCAATTGTCTCATTTGCAATTTTTATTCAATATTGACCTTTCCAGTCAAAATCTCACTTCCTCCTTCCCATTTTCATTCCAAAACACTGCTGCAGCTAAAAATAATGATGCATATGAATTTCCTAACCAATGTTCTGCTCATCATTTACGTCAGGGTCAAACAGCAAAACAATGAATTCAACTCACTGAATAATTATGATGTAATGTGAGTTACTGTGAGATACTGCAGTTAATATTCATGTTCCAGACTATACTATATGTCACACTGACATTTTCGCCACAAAGTCTGTAAACTCCATGATTTACATTTTGCTACATTTCCTCCACATTTGCATTGACTAGGAAATAGCTACACAATTTAATATATACCATCTTAGTGTAAATTAGGGCACAGAGTGGAGTAAGAGATTCAGACACTTAATAACTTGGAGATATTACGACACTTTCATTCTCTCTCAAGGTATTAAGTGTGACAGTATGATTTGCATGTGACAAGTTACAAAGGAGTGACCAAGTATACATTTGGAAGGAAAAACCAAAAGAATAAGACAGTGTCTGAACTTTTTGTTTCCAGTTTGTCAATGCTACCCTTAAAACTTACTGAACTACATAAAACTGTGACATGGAGACACAAATAATATGGCACAGACACAGATAGGCGTGTTGGTTAGCTTTGGGAGTCTCAAAATTGGGTACTTTTTAAAGCCAAAATGGGTCATGGAAGGAACACACCCTTGACCTTGTTTCCAACATTCTGTGACTTATAGTATTAATGTGAACAACTACGCAAATACATGGAGGAAAAAACAATGGGATATCTCAAACATTTCTTAATATTCCATTTATTCAGTCTTTACATGTCACTCAGTAGGTGAATGAAGACTCATTTTAGGGTTTGGGATATGTTTGAGTCATGTTTAAACTATCCTAATTCAGGGAGGTTACAATAAAAATGTATGTTTTTTCTTAGCTTGGAATGAGATAGTTGTACGTGTTTATGGAGCCCCCCATGTTGTTGTGTGTTTCCAGTTTTGGCAACTCCTCAATACTGAAAGTATCTATTGCCTGCCCTACAAGCTGCTAAATTATGTCATCACCATATTTGCATAATTGTAAATGTCAATGTAATTGTAATGGATAACGTAAGAGAGAAAAATAACATTGTGTTAGACACAAAAAGTGAGTACAAGAACACCCTAAATATGTTTACAACTACAAATGAACTATAGTCTGATAATTCTTCTTTTTTTAATATGACCCACAAGACACATCCTGGAGGAGTTACTTACTGTAGGTTATTTTATTTGTTTGTTTGTTTTTTAGTTATTGAGTTAATTTTACTTCTGTTTGGTTTTTAACCTTACAGTCCAGTTAGGCAACTACAAGTCATAGTAAAACAAACATTTTTAACCAGAACATTTTTAATTTTCAGTCTACATTAATAATGTAATGGACCAAAACAAGGCAATAGATATTCAGTGCAGGGATTTGTTTTAGACAGTATGCGTTTTCATGTCAGAGTCTCCATAAGTCTCCAATAACACCAGAAAAAGTTGATAGATTTGTCAGTCACTTTTGATAGAGTCTAGAGGGGTCTGAAAAACCACTAAAGTGCTAATACCAACAAAGTGGACAAGTCGGAAACAGTGGCTTTTACATCTCAGCAGACAGACCGTGGGTTTATATGACTGAGACAGAGAAAATCATTTGGTGTCATTTAGAGGGAAAAGGTGAGTGTTTTAGCATTTGAGTCACTTTTCAAAAGTTGCTACAAGTTTCAAAAACCCATTTTAAAAAGTAGTAAAATTTGTTGCTAGGTGCTTTCTTAAATATAAAAAAATGTTAGGGTAGTCTGAATATCATTTTTGCTGCATCATTTTTTTCTACATTACATCTGAATCGGCTTTGTCTGCTTGTTCTTGTTCTTTATAGTCAATAACATACAGTGCTAATCTGCAACACCATCACCTTTTGTTATTAGAGAAGTTACAGGTGGGGTAGATCTTAGAAAAACGGTTTGAGCACAATTCAAAAGTCCAAACCCCTTTCTTCAGACATCCCCCCCAAAGCCACGCCTCCAGAGTACTGACAAGCACAACGCTTGTTCCCAAGGGTTCATGAGGGCTGCACAGCATTAATTCGCCCAGCCCTGGCTCCAACCTCAGCCCTGATTTATGCATACCTCCAACACCCCTGCTCCTGTAGAGCACCCCCAGTTCATACATATCTGGATAATGTTACATTTCCTAGTTTGTCGGTGAACTTGACATCCTAATATAGCTAATATAGGTAGCCAAGCTCTGGCTTCGCCTCCTGTATAAGTGCTTCAAACCCCTGAGAATGCACGATTCATGCACGGGGTAGGGGCAGAGGGGGGATGAACAAAGGGCAGTTGAGTTTGATAGACATATCACCATTCAGTTATTTCGACTGGCCAGTTAAAATGATTGAACAGTGTTTTTTCAGTCCTGTCCACTCCACAGGTGACTATTTTTTTTTTTCATTTTTGTGTCTGAGCATTTAATTAATTGGTTGTAATAAGGGATGCGAAGGGGATTTTAAGCAATATAGTAAAAAAAAATGCTCCAGGAAAACATCTCCCACCCCACCTTTAAGTCCCGCCCCTTTCACTGTGCCCCGTGGAAGCTCATTTTAGAACGAATAGGGCAAGTGGTTAATGACGAGTGATAATTTGATTATGCCATCAATTACATATATGATGTTTGTCTTTTAAAATGTAATTGTTTTTGAAAGGAACAATACTGGTTTATTCAATACTTTTTCAGTGCATGTTGGATTGGAACTGACAACTCCAGAAAGATCCACTTGAAATGCAGACGTGGACAATCCCAGCTCCATAGAATAAAAGTCCTGCCATGTATTTGTTACAACCACTCACTGAACCAGCCCATTTGGATGAACACAAATCCTCATCCAGGTTGATGAAGGGATAATCAGACGAATCACCAGTGTTAAGTGAACAGGTAGAACAAATACAAGGCAGGACTTTTACTCTATGGAGCTGGAGTCCACCTCTGTTGAAACGTACACTGTATTTTAAACAGGATATTCAGTCTGTTGCAAAATGTAACTTCAACACGAGATGTCACTAAAAACCACACACTAAATTTCTATGTACAGAGAATGAATTCCTCCACAGGGATCAATGAAAGACTTTGCTAATATCTGCAGAGTTTCTCAGTAAACACTGATGAGGACATGAGCAAAGGTTACTTTCTAAAATACCTCACCGGAAAATGCTGAACATCAAGTATTTCTTTCTCACGCACTTGGAAAAGACACATTTATGGAGTCACCTGGGGACAATCATGCGAACTCTGTCCCTTAGTTGCCATGGCAATGAGAGACCTATCCCCTGAGGAGCAGCTGTGCTGTTCGTTTTTTCCGAAAGCTGAAGATGCACCTATGAACTCTGTCACCGCCGCCTCCCCAGCTTCTTCTTACTCATCTTTGTAATGTGGCCATATTTCATCTTGATCTCTTTCCTTCCATTTACTTGGCTTCATTTCTGTTTGTTTTTAAGTAAGGCATCGCATTAAAGCACATTAGCGCTATGGCCTCATCCACTGTGCTTCGTCTAATATTAATGGTTGAATCTATCACCCATTATACTTGCCAAACCCAACTCTAGCATCTAGGCCAATTAGCAATACTGTTAAAAAGACTGCATTATGATACTGCCAAACAAAACACATATGTTGTTTTTCTCTTTGCCACTCCCTGTCCCCGTCTCCACTGCTATTGTATCTACCCCGTTGGCCGGTGTTATCTTGACATTAAGCGATGGGTTGTAACTTCACATTACAGTCTGCTCTACTGTTTATAGTACAGCTCTCACCACTCACTGACTTAACTCATTGATTTCTTCAACGACATTTAAGGTCAGATAAATCCAGAGAAGACTTCCTGCTTACACAACTTTGAAGAGAAGCGTAAAATGAATGTAATATGATCAAAGAACACAAACTACACATTTTAACCTTGTTCTCCTTGTCCTTGCTCTTTCTATTTACACAGATAAAATGATTCAACAGTACATTGATCATTGAATTTTATGTGTGTAGTTACAGGTAACAAAAATGGATCCATTTCAGTAAATGACATGCTCAGCCTTTCGAACAATCATTATCAGGGCAGGGATGTCATTTTCTATGCACGTAAGTCCAACCAATGCTGCCCCATTGTGCTACGAATTGGATTTTTAAAAATAGATTTCAGTCTTGAAAAAGAATGTTCTCCTGTACATTTGGTCACCATCATGCACATGAACACTATGAGTGGAACATCAACATATGGAATACAAGTTTCAAATCATCAGAAATAATTTGTGTACAAATTCTTGTACAGAATTTTAAAAAACCCAAAAAACTGTAAAATTATTTAAAAATTCATTCATCTTCTATACCCGCTTTTTCCTCACTAGGGTCACGGGGGTCGCATGGAGCCTATCCCAGCTACTTAAGGGCGAA
>JAQQZY010000005.1:55387394-55404884 GCA_030068375.1 Ostorhinchus rueppellii
ACGAACAATCACTCTCACATTCACACCTATGGGCAATTTAGATTAGCCGATTAACCTATCAGTGCATGTCTTTGGACCCGGAGAGAACCCATGCAGACACGGGGAGAACACGCAAACTCCACACAGAAAGGTCCCACCCACCACTGACTGGTGCGGGAATCGAACCCAGGACCTTCTTGCTGTGAAGCACAAGTGCTAACCACTGCACCACCATGTCGCCCCTCTCTCTTAATTACAACTCTAAAAAAATCACTTCTCCATGACAGTACAGTTTGCACATTTACAGAACGCCTGTTAATCCCTCTACTATTTTTGACTGATTTCAACCAAAGAAAAATATTCTTTTCCTCAGGTTGTAATGCAGTTATAAAATCACATTTAACCAGTGTGTCCATGCAACTGACACCTGGGTAGACAGTCACCAAATGAAATGTGAAATGGGTAGAGCAGCAGCTACCGATTATTTCTGTAATCAATGAATTTAATGATTACTTCCTTCAATTCAATTAAACAATTATTTGATTTGGTGAAAAAAAAAAAATTTAAAATTTAAAAAAAAAAAAAAAAAAAAAAATCTTCTCTGAAAATGACAAACAACTTGTCCTTTATTCCAGAACCAGCTAAAACAACTACGAAAAAAGTATAAAAAAAATATCTGTATAGAAATAATAATTAGAGAAGCACTCGGAGAGTGCAGACCTGTAGGATACCCCATTTCTGACAATCTGAAAATTTCAAGAAAATCCATCCATAACTTTTTGAGTTATCTTGCTTAAAGACAGACAAACAAACAAACAAACAAACAGACAGACAGACAGACAGACAAACGCCGGCAAAAACATAACTTCCTGGGCGGAGGTACTAACATCAGTATAAAAGTATATATAAAAATATCTATTAATATAAGCAACAACAACAAAGTGAAATGACACTTACAAACAATATGTGCACGACAGTCTCCAACATATTTGGATCCAACTTACTAACTTAACACTGAACTAACAATCAAGTGAAAACATTAATGACAAACCTATGTTTGTGCTAAAGCTGAAAAATTTTAGAGAAGACAGCGATGGTTCCGATGTAGAAAAGTAAACATATAGAGATTTTCTGCCTTTTTGTCCTTGCCTCTTCTGAGTTACATTCCATGTTGTTTGTGTTGATCCTGGTGTCATGTGAGTCACAATAAACGTCCATGTGAAACACAACAGTGGAGCCAATGTTTAGCAGCAGCAAAATTAAGGAAACAAAGCTTTCAGGAAAATTGCAATGGAAACTTTCTTTTTTTTTTTTCTTTTTTTTTTTTTTTAATTGATTCGAGTCAATAAATCGGTAATCGTCTCCGCTCTAATTACAAGTGCTGGTTTAGAAGAATGGATTTGCCAACACAGAGGGTTAAGATGGTTATCTTACTTTATTAGTCATGCTTCTTAAACAAATACATAAATAAATACATAAATAAATAAATACACAATTTTTTTTTTTTAAAAGACACACAATGATAAATCAGAAACAGCTTCACCCATGCACACACACACAGTTTTTATAGCATTAAATTGAATTGAATTTCATCCCATCCCAGTTGCTTTCCCACACTCTTTCATCTATTTCTGGTTTGTTTGTCTGCTCCAGCTCTGAGCACTTCTGTGGTTTTGACCAAACTGCCATGAAAATGGCATGTAAACTGGAATTCTTAACCCCAGTCCTCAAGGCTGCTGAGGAGGATGATAAGCACATGACGCACCCTGGAGAAACGTTTCTAAACCCATACTGTCTCTGAAAAGTTTTCCCTCCATTTATTGCTTCTTTTTATAGCACCGGAACTGTTTAGTGTGTTTTCTTTTTCCTGAGGTGATTACACAGTTAGTGAGCTGATCACTTTTTCACATAATCCTACCTATTGTGTTTTATTGCATAAGGCTTAAATACCACTTTCAGCCATAAGATTAGATCAAAATTTATGTGCATATTTTCCATTGAAATCATTACTGTGACATGGGAATGTGTATAATAAACAGTTTTGTGATCATCACACGGAAGAATAGATGTTTTGAAAAGGTTTTTATGTGTGAATCAGCATTGCAAATGGCCTAATTTCTTGACTCAAGAAGTTAAAAAAAAAAAAAAGTGTTGAAATAGTGAAAACAAAAACAAAACAAAAACTTAATGTCAAGTAGAAATATGCTGAAAAATACACCCTCCCAACATGATCCACAGGCAATAATTCTGCATTTGGAGGACACAAACAGTCATGGCCCAGGGTCATAACACCACCTAGCTCATGTAACAAAGAAGATGGCAGTAATGAAACAAAATAAGTTTTACAAAATCATGAATATTTAAATAATGAGCTATACATGATACAGCCTGTGAGTATCGTGTATAATTTGCATTTAAGTCCAGTTTAAAAATGTTTTCAGTCATTTAGCTACCAGTAAAGTGACGTGTTAAGGCTCTCCCTTTACCATAGACTCTTGTTCAATGATGTAGTGGCCAGCTCATGTCAATCTCGAGTTAGGGCAGGTTGGATGGGAAAAACAATTTCGACACTTATCTGTCATTTCTCGAATCATCTTCTTTTATTCATTCAACTATGCATTCCTACTCCATTCATCTGACAGTGCAACTGTCAGATAACTTCTTTTTTTTTTTTAATGCTATGCGTTCTACCCGTCCTACCTTCACCCCTGGTCTAAATGCATTGTCCATACTACCAGTGGAACAGACACTTGCCAACGACATGACTGACTTTAACACTAGAATCATGGGAAAATGTCCTTGTTTTAAGGATAGAAAGGTGAAATTTACATATAAAAAATAAATGATTGAAAACACACAGTGCATTTTTATTTCTATTAATATTTTAAAATAGTGGTGTCGGTGCTGTGACGTATCCTAGTGGTAATATGTGGTTATACTATAGCTTTCAAAAAGTCTATTAGTTTGAACAGGAATAAGTGAAGTTAGTGAGTGAAATACATGCAGCTGCTGTTAGTCTGTCTGCACAGAGCACAGTGAATTACATTAGAAAAAAAAAAAAAAAAAACACAACACTTTGCAAATCCCGCCTATTCAACTCGAAAACACGGGGTGCCTGGCACAACAAACCCCTCCTCTTGCATGTATTTTGCCCATTGTGAGTAAATGGGAAGATTTTTTTTTTTTGTAAATCATAAAAAATTTGATCTTTGACCTTCTTTTCCCAAAATATAATGATATCTATTCTGGGTCACTGGCAATTTATAAACCCCGTTTTGTATGAATTGAACAAGTTTTGCGGCTCGAGTGTTAACGAACAAAGAAACAAACAAACTGAACCAAAAACAATACCCCTTGCCTTCCCTTCAGGAGGCGGGGTAATAAAGCCCTTGCTATGTTTGAGGCTTTCAAAACATTCTTCATTTGCGTAGGAAAGTGACGTTTTTTTGGTTGTTGTTTTTTTTCTGCACTCCAGTTTCCTGTGAATATCCATTTGGTCTTGTTGCATCTATTGGATCATTAGCTCCTTGTTATGGGTAAACCAAGGTATTTTCTTTTTTGTGCTAGTGCTCCAGTTATTTAGGCTAAAATCAGTTTTGTTGATGAAAAACCATGCAATGATACAAAACAAAAAATGCTTAATTCTAAAATGTTTTATTTTTAATCACAGTCTTAATATAAATGGTGATCAGAGTTAACTCCATGGTTTCTGCAGCCATCTTAAAGCCAGTAGTTTGTGATTTGACCATCGCCATGTGGACTTTTTGGACATGGGCGTGATCATAAGTAATTTGGACTAAAGGGATGGAGTTGGAGGAATGCAAGTGGTCATGGATGAGCTGTGACTAATCCTGCCTTCACATGCTATGGCAATTAATTAATCTAAAGGCACATGAACCCGTCTTCATGGTGCATTTTCCACTGGAAAACTGGGAAAAATTCTGATGCATGAGCTGTCAAAATGAAACCAACCTTTAACCTATTCAACATGGTGAAAAACAAAATAATAAACCCTCTTTTTTTTTAGTGTTCTACTGCTGTTAGCTGATGATTTTGCACATTTATAGGAGGCACAATTTGCAAAAACAAAGAATTTTATAAAAAAAAAAAACACTTAACACATCCAAAACTGTTTTAACTAATCAGCAGGTCACAATCACTTGTATGTTGCCCAATTTCATTTCACTATGACAACAAAAGCACTTGAACACAACACACTCATAATTTTGAATTCTGAAGTGGAAAAGATCATGCTCCCAAGAGCACCTGAAGAAAGCATAAATCCTAGACTCTGTAAAGTGATAAACTTCACCAAACATTTGCAAAGTCATGTTAGAGCCTTCTATTAATCATAGCTACAATCTGCCAAGAAGATTCTAAAGGCTGACACAGTAGCCTTTAATTTGACCTGAGATCCAGCAAAATAACAAAATATGCTGGCAATGGCTTCCCTTTGGAGTTTGAGGTCCATACCCCTTCACTGAAACTCTACTGAAATACTATACTCAAGTCTTAAGTACATTGTTATTCCCTCCCTCTGTTAAATAGCATTTGTGCTTATATTGTTTTTAGAATGTGAAATTAATAATTTGTTTAGGAATAACACATAACTCCATCAAAACCACCAATTAATTCAGATGGTGATTATGAGTTGCATTTCACCTGTTGAAATAAAGGGATAAACTGCAATCGGTGCAACTCAACAGAATTCATTATTCCTTAAACCAATGAAGCTACAGAATCTGTCGGTGGCTGTAGATCTATATGCAACCATATCTCTACCATGGGGGTCTTCAAGTGATTCCATTTAAATGTACAGCTACTGCCACTGCAGTCCCAGCAATGCGCACTAGCATATTAAATCATGGTAGAGGCAAAGTACGCTTTACATTAGGGCTGAAGTGGAGGAATAAGAGGGTACATCTGGGTTCAGTCAGGCCCATGAGAGACTGGTCCTCGCCCTGGCTGGGTTATGGATGGCTACCATAAAGTAAAGCTTTTTGCTGACAAGGGCCCCTGGATACGCATCACTCACACATTCATTCATCTTCACTCTGTAACCGACAGCCTCTAAGTCATGCAGTCGATGAAGCACCCAAAAGCAGTGAACTCAAGTGCAAACAGAGGTGAATAGACAGATCCACTCAACACAATCACGCACACACTCCAAACCTACATCCAGCTAAGTCACTTGAAAAAAGCCTGAAACGGTTACAAAACTGACTCAAGACATCTGATGAAATGTATGTCATAGGGATGTCACAGTGCATTTTATAGACCAGGAATACTGTGATCTTTTGCTGTATGAAGTAGAATGCACAGTATGCAAGCCCCCTTAGTGTTCAGTCACCTTAACCATCACGCTGTGATCTTACCTAGTTTGGTAGTAATCCCCTGTATGTGGTGCTTCTTATTTCAGCTCTCTGCATCCCTTGTCACATTTTCTACATCATTTAGAAAATAAACTCTTTCTGAAAGCGACAGTTAATCTGGAGTTCAATTTGCAAATACAGTTACAACAGAAATTATTTTTACTACAAGTGATGTGTGATGAATAGAAGACATGAGCAGCAGGTCATCTCTGTAGGTGTGATCTCAGTAGTGTCAGTCATTGTGGTGGCTGTGTTTTGGGCAACAATTATTCAGGGCATTTGTGGTAAACAGTCACATGCCAATTAGACACTAATGGTGAAAACAAGGATTTCTGGGAAATAATGATAAATGAGTGACAAGGCACTTATGGAAACACATCAGCAGCCACTAGTAGAGCCACAAGTGTTTGGTCAGTTTGTCTACAATAAAAAACAGGAACGAACAAGTCACAGGAAATGCAGATCAATTCAGATCCATATTTTCTACTATTTTGTTTTCTGTAAACATTCCGCCTTTCAATATAAAGAGATAATTATTCAACCTGTGATTTTCTTTAAAAGTTCAATGTAGTCCTTCAAATTTCTTACCAGCCTTATGTCCCGGTTCCGAGACATGGATGATATTATTTTAATAACGCTCATATACACCACTCCCTCAATGTACACCCACTTGTCACATATCAAACGAAAGCTAACAAACTCGTCTTTCTGAATATATAAACCATTCTGAAGTGTAACAACAACACCACATATACAAAAAGTCATTTTCCAGAAAAGAAATATACGAGAAATTTGGCGTTTCTTACTTTTGAAGGCTGTCATCAGATCAATCATCTATCGATCCAGACAAATGTGGACTCATTTTGCTGGTAACAGAGTCAGCGAATATAATCCAGTTAAGTATTTCAGTCCAAAACACAGGTAAGATCCATAAAGGCACAGAAACTGCAAGACTATTTGTCCAACCTCAGATCTATGCTGGAAGTTTTTTCCAGATAATGTCCAAAATTTACTTTTTCTGCCGATGACACCGGTATGATTAACAGATGAACGTGTTAGCTTTTGATTGACACCTAACTTGGCCAATCCAAATAGTCCCAAGGGTGACTGATAGGTAGAATAGCCAATTAAGTGTCAGAGACAGGTAAACGGTTGTGCCCAGCTCAAATTGCTGCTGTTCCAACAAATTAAATCATATTTATAATCTGGAGTGACAGTCTGTGACCTGCTGAACACGGGGATATATGACATGTGGGGTTTATCATACCTTTTAATGTATTTTTTTAATCATAATACTAGTTTTGACTTTATTTTACAATTGACTATGTTTAGTTTGTATGGGAAATGTTCATTTTTTATCATTTTTTACAAAAACAGTGTATTTTTAGAATATATGGATTAATTTTGATTAGTTTTGTTGTTTAGATTCTGATTCCCCAAGATTCAACCTTTCCAAAGAGCCTTCATTGATGTCTGGAAGTTGAAGCATTCAAAACTTATATTTTTTTCCCCCCCAAAATATCCAAATATAGTCACTTTGGTAAATTGATCATTCCCAAATGTTCCCTCTGTAAAACACATAAGCACAACCACAGGAAAAAATGCTCTAAAATTGACATTTTTACAGATAAACTTCTCAAACTTGAAATGTAAATTGCCAGGACATTGGTCTGCTAGTATATGGTGTGTGTTTCACAAAAAGAAAATTAAGGCAAGGGGAGAAAAAAAAAGAAAATATATTTGTGTTTCTAAGTGTACAGCTTTTTACCTGTCAAATAAACAGCAAAAATGACTGATTTAGTACAAACTACATGGTGTTACCTTAAGAAAGAACATATTCTTTTAGCTGTACTCCTAATGGTTGAAGACCAGCTGTCATTTTAATTTGGAGAGGAATTTTTTTGGGCATTTTAAGCAAAATCACCAGGAATAGTAAGAGATTACATATTTTGTTCTGTTCTAATATTAACTGTTTCTAGATTATTTTTCAGCATTGGATGTTTAAGTTAATCTTATCAGCTCATTAAGTTAGTAAATTTGTTAAACAGTTCATGTGTCTTGGATCTTTTCCAAACAAGACAACCTGATGGCTTTATAAATCCCTAATGTTGACTACGTTGTCACAGTGGAAGTAGAAATATTTCAAAAGGTATGGACTCTATGCCATACAGCTTAGCTTTCTATTAGTGAAGAATGTAAATACGTACATCAATGAAAATCAAGAAAAAATATTTTCAGAAAGAAAAGATGGCTGTTAAACAGAAGAAACTGCTTGCGGATTGATTGTCCAACTCTTTTGGTAAATAAATATTTCTTCTATTGAACATAAATGACTGTGTTAGAGTTATTTAAAACAAACACCACATGTCTGGTCATATCTGCTTTTTAATTTCAGCATTTTAAAGGTTGTTCTGGGAGGTTGTGATTTTTCAATATATGTTTTTACACTTAATGCAGAATTTTCAGATGAATCAAAATAATATTACATTAACTAAGCAGTGATGAAGAAGCATCTCTTTCGAATTAAACAAATCAAGCGTATTTTTAAAGTCATACAAATGGTAAAACCAACCTAAATTGTGAAATGTGATAATTCAATTGATTAAACCCCAAGAAACAAACAAATACTTATATGAAGTGTGTAAGATGGTTGTATCCATTCTTCTACTACTCTGACAGAAACGGTAGTATTGTTTCTCTTATTTCATGCAATTCAGTATTAATAGAATATAAACCACTGATCAAATCATCCTTTAGTATCACTTACATCTCCAGTGTCAGACAGCAGGTGCTGCTGAAGAGAGCTCGCCTCCCTCACAAACCTTTTCTTAGGCCCGACCCGGTCCGCCAAGTTGCCCATGATGACCCGATAACTCGTGGACGACCCTGACACGATGTTCACCTTGTCAGAATCTCTTCTACAGCTGCTTCCTACTTACTGCGTTTTCACTTTACCTGCTTCACAAAACCTCCTCGCTTCCTTTCTCCCTGCGTCGATGACACACTTAAACACACACACACAACTCACACAGGAGTTTTTAGAGACACAATCACCCCACACACACACACACACACACACACCCCACCCCACCCTTCTCCACAGAAACACACACACACACTTTCATTTCACGTGTGAATCTGGGTTAGATCAGTTCCGTTTTGAGCAACAGCTAAAATAGGATGACCTCCAGCAACGGAAGAGAGGGGCAGGAGAAGACAAAAAAAAAGAGGAGAGAGGACTGTGACGGTGTCAGAAATGGAGAGCCGAGGATGAAAAGAACACACACATTTCTATTTTTTTAAGTGAGAGGAAAAATGTGCATCAAGGCATAACAAGGTTAAATAAAGGTTGAATTGAAAAAAGGAGGAGAAAAATGTCTGTGTCTGATTATACAGAAGACTGACTGATGAGCTTCAGATCATTACGTTCTTTACGGAGATGTGTTGAAGTGATGAAGTGGGTCACTGTGGACAAATTGTGTATGCGGATACATGGAAGCAGCACCACATATTACCACATGTCTCTTGTTCTATTTTGGTCTGCATTTATTGCTCTTTATGTTAATTGCGATTTTTCACTACTGTTTTTTATAGTAATTGTATTGCCATTTTTCTTGTGGTATTTCTTGTGTCTAAATTCAGTGTTGTACTGATATTGTAATCTCAATTTCCTGAGGGTTCTACCCAAAGGATCAATAAAGTTCTATCTAACTTAATGACACAGAACAAGTTTTTTGTGGTGACTTCCAAATGACTTTTTTTCTACATTTAACCATTACTGAGTGATTAACCACTATATCACTATATATTTTGCACCCACATGACTTTTGTTTTACAACGTATCTTTGTATAACTCAAAGTGTTGTGTTTTTTGTTTTTTGTGATGCAGAAAATTGACCTAACTTACTTAAGAGTGTTGGTTTGGGTTTTTCAAGTGCATGTTTTTCAGTTATTTTAACTCTACCACTACATCAGTACAAGCTTGATCTATCTCCCACAGGTATTTTACTGACCTTAATCTCCTGCAGGTAATCCACACACCTCTATTTGATGTCAGATGTGGGTTCATTGCAAAAAAATAAATTAGCTGTTCTTGCAACCTAAAATGTCATTTATGTATGGAGAAGAGGTCCAAACATAGGAAAAAAAATGAAATAGTGTGAACAGGACATCAGCAGCCCACATCTATGATAGGAACTTGTTCACTGATTTAAAAAAAAAAAAAAAAGTCAATCTGCATAAATGCACGACATTCAAGTGGATGAACCTTACTCCTGAGTGTCTCAGTATCTTTCCTCTGTTCCTCCACCACTCTACAATGTTACCTAGTCTTTTTAATTAATGTAAATTCCTTCACAGAAACAACTGGTTATGAGCACAAACTCCAACACAGACTTAAAATGAGCTCATGAACATACCTGAATGTTACCAACTGTACCTTTAAAAAGGTCCAGTATGGAAGAATTAGAACAAAGGTGTCAAACTCGTTTTAGTTCAGGGGCCACATCCATATGATTTCAAGTGGGCCAGACCAGTAAAATAATAGGCATAACAACCTGCAAATAATATGCACTTTTTTTTTTAACTTTGTTTTAATGAGAGAGTTTAATGACTTTATGAAAGTGTGAATAACCTGAAAAACCAGGTACACCCTGAAATATAAAAATATAAGTGCAATTTCATCAATATTATGCAACAGCTTAACACAATTTACAGATCACAGTGGATCTACAAATGCAGAAAACATTTATTAACAGGTATTACATTGTTAAAATTCTACTTTTTTTTAAATTTCAGGTTTCTCACCTTTGTTCAGGTTAGTCATTGTATTGTGACAGGATTTGTAAATGTAAATATTTTCATAATGTAATTTTTCTTCCTTCTTCTTTCAGTTGTCATATCATATTGAGTTATATGTGGCCCCTGAACGCCATTAACTGTTCATCTTTACACTCCTGAAATTCATCCCACAGGCCGGACTGGACCATGTGGCAGGCCTGCCTGTTTGTAGCCCCCCCCCCTAATTTAGAGGGCTGTACAAGCAGTGTTATTCATAACTACAGTACGTTTTCAGTATTGTATAATCACTTATCACTTAAATGTAAGACGAATTGGGATTTTGATAAGTCACCTGGATACTAAAGTCCACCCCATGGAGATCAGCGACCCAAAAACTGACAGCCAATCAGAATACACCTGGATTTACAGGATCTCACACTCAACATGTCAAGTTAGCTCTGCTTGTCAGTTGATGTAGCTTTTATTTATCTGATCCTTATTAATAATATGAATAGCACGAATGAGAAAACAGCTGGGCTGCACAGCTGCACCACTGAGCAATTAAGTTAACAAGCAATTACATGCAGTCAGCTGCAATTAGAGCAGAGAAGAGCACCGCTTTTCTGATCAGGTTGGAGATTATATTGCTCTTGTGGGTAATTTTGTGGACCTTTAGAGATAAACAGCAGCACTTTGCATTGAAACATTTTGTGGTTTATTTTTGTACAAAGGGAAATAGATCAATAACCTGCTGCTTTGCCTTTTCTCTGGTGTGACATGTAATAAATGTACAGAGTTAAAGGTTGCACACATTTTATACAACAGATGATCAAATATAACCAGCTAGAGCATGGACTGTACAGATTATCATTATTCAGGAACGTTAGTGTTGTTATAGTTACCACTCACAGGCATTTTCATCGAGACAGTGTACAGTCAGGTCCATAAGTATTTGGACAGTGACACAAATTGTGTAGTTCTGCCTCTGTACACACTGGTTGTAGATTTGACATGAAGCAATCAAGATGTGATTGAAGTGTGGACTTTCAGTTTCAGTTCAAGTGTTTTAATAAAAATATTGCATAATATTGCATTTTAAGCATAGTCCTTCCATTTTCAGAGGCTCAAAGTAATTAGACAAACTAAGATTGTAACTAGGTCATAAATATGAAGATTGTTTTTAATACTTGGATGGAAACCCTTTGCAGTAAGTGAGCCTGTTGACATGACCCTAAAAATCTGGAAGTAACTAGATATTTATAATCACTTCTGACACCTTTACATGTACTTAAAAATTGCGATACTATAATCTAAAACCCTGGTTTAGATATTTGAGTCCATTATTGTTTATTTTTTTCAATGTGTGCACGTATGTAGTAATGGTCGATTCAAACTTCCTATTGTTGACTTCTGCTCACATTTGACTATGTAACTTCCTTTTTTTTTTTTTTTTTTACGATTTAATTGTTTTTACACGAGTGCAGATTTAATAGACTGATATGAATCTGATTAACCTGTATACATGCACAAAGACATCAAAGAATTGTGGAGAATCCAGGTGTGTTAATCTGATTTCTCTTAATCAGATTACTGCTGTTCTCTGATAAAGCATATCAGATTATGCTGCTTACATAGTCAGTTGAATAATCTGATAACTCTAGAAATCGGATAATGATAGGAGTATTAGTATGCATGTACAGTAAATGGGATCAGTGGCTATCTGAAGTCTGGAACCCATGGACATCACCACCGCGGAGTTTCCTACCTGCAAGTGTTTTGCCAGGCCTTTACTATAGCTGCCTTCATTTGCTGCTTGTTTGTGGGTCTTTGTGCCCTCAGTTTAGACTTTAGTAACTGAAAGCTGCTTTATTGGGTTGATATGAAGTAACTGGCCACTGAAGAACATCCCATTTGTTTAGGTTCAGTAACTCTTGGGTTGCTTTTGCAGTTGTTTTTTGCCATTATTGATCTGCATTATGAAGTGGTGTCTTTGTGTGAATCTGAGCAGAGAGGGCAGGGCTACATACTTATGCAGAGAATTCATCCTTCCATCAGCATTACATCATCCATAAACACCAGTGAGTCAGTTCCACTGCAGCCATACATGCCCATGACAATAGTTTTCACCATGATGCACAGATGTGGTTTAGTTTGGATCATCTGCTCTTCCTTTCCTTCTCCATACTTTGCTTTTACCATCATTCATTATAGCCAACCTCAAGCGTGTGGTTGACTTTGCTGGATGTTGTAATGCAGGGATGTCCAATCCTGGTCCTCGAGAGCTACTATCCTGAATATTTTAGATGTATTCCTCTTCCAACCCACGTGAATCACCAGGATTAACACCCCTGTTTGTAACAATGGATGTAAGGATATTCCTCATCAAAAAAATAATTCTGCAATCATTCACTTTATTTGTCTTCAAGACCTTTTGGTGTTGCTCAAGTCACTAGTTGATTCTTTCCTTTTAGGAATGTACAAAACTGTTAATTTATTCATTAAAATGCCAATGGACAGCTACCAATTGCAAATTCAACATTTGGAAGCTTAGGATCTTTTATCTGTTACATTGGACTGACAAGCTGCATCATCTGAATATGATGTCACTTGTACAATTACTTTTGAGCCTTTGAAAATGAACAGGCTACGTGAAAATGCGTGTAATTCTTAAATGGTGAATGCAGTATTCTTAAACCCCTTCATTTAAAGATGAAAGTCCACACTTCAATAAGACTGTCCATCAGTGGCAGAATCCATATGGCTCTACTCACCGTATTTAATTTAAATGAAATTATACAAGGAATATTGATTAGTTTTGTGTAGGACAAAAAAAAAAAAAAATCAATACATAAGGGAAATTCTGTCTTCTGTTGCTCATAGTTCATAGCCATGCTACTGCACTGTTCTCCAAAAATCAATATTTTGACTACCAAATTTTTATCCTAAATTGCACTTTCAATCTCCTTCTCTGATTCTGCATGTGTGTGTGACCTTTGCACACAGGCCAGAAAGAGCAATTAAATTAGAGTCTATCACATTACATACATCTCGTTTGAACCATACACGCACCAGCATTGGCCAGGGCCGGTTCTAACACTTCAAACATGTTTTCATCTTTTCTCATCAGCAGGGTTCCTGTGTGGACATCCACTTAATATGTGCTGCTTTTTGTTCTCCTGCTCTTTTATCTATCTTCCTATCCCCATCAGAAGTCCAACTGCTCTCAATCTGGGCTGTAGTACTGTTGATAGAGCAGAGGGTCAGGCTACACCATAAAGAGGTTAAGATAAATAAGCAGCAAAGTAACTAGAAGTTTATCTCAATGACAAGAGAACCCAATATTCATTTACACTATCTCAAGATCCTACTGCAATCGCATCAGTGCATCTGCACCAAGCCTTCAGATATGCACAGTTAAAAATTAAAGACCTAGGAACTGTTGCAAAGAACTAAAGGTCTGTCCAACTCCCATGAATACAGAGTCCAGATTAGTGGTCAGTGCACAGAGAGCGAGTTCTATTCTCATTCCCATCCAAATTTATCAACATTTTAGGAAGATTTTCAAACAATTTATGAGGTTTTGATTTTTTAAGAGTCGGCTCTTCTTCATCATAGTTTAAAAATTTGATGGAGAACTTCATGAATCGCCTAGACTACCTGAACTATAGAAAGAGGAGCTGATAGAAGGAAGATTTATTTTAATAAAGACATAAAGCTGGTCTGAATCATATAATGATGTTTCAAACTCTTCCACTGCCCGTCTGACAATTGTCTCTGCAGCTCTTCTGATATTTCTTGCTTCCTCATTTCAAATTAAACATTTACCAAAACCAATGCCTGTCTTTCTTACAGTCATACATTTCTTGTCGTTCATGTCGACCCAAATACAAACTAGGGGAAAGGAATCCTCTTCCAAAATCCCCACCCATTCCTTTTGGACTCTTAACACAGCACATCAGTCATTTACTGCCCTAGAGTTTCTGTCTAAGCATAGAATGGACAGTCCTCCCCAGCGGCACAGGGGAGTAAGGTAATGTACTGTTAAATCAATGATAGTGGCATGGACTAAAATATTTGATAATATAATTCACCCTCTATGGCAGTGAAGTCTGGGATGCATTAAGTCAACTACACCAAATGATACAAGCAACCCATAGAGAATTCTGTATTTCCACATTAAACATCCAAAGAACAACCACCAATGCATGTAAGGAAGACTTGGGATGTTAACTAATGTTTACACTTACTTATGTGGTGGAGTGGCTACACCTGAAATCTAGGCCTTAAGATACTGAGATTCCATGCACTGCAAATTCAGGAATTGAATTCTCTTCTGCTAGCTGGTTCTGAGTCTAAACCATCACTCAACACTGTTCAGCCTCAGACCAGAAATGATCAGGGTAAAACCAGAAGATGACATTAACAAAAGCCTCTCCGGAACAGCTGGACAAATCAAACCAAGACTCAAAACAAACTTAATTATCTGGCACAAAACCATGGTTAGAAGTTGGGAGAGTACCTCTATATTGTCTGAGAGCCAAGGAAGAGACAGAGACACTTCCTCTGACAATGAGGCAAATGTGATATTATAAAGACACAATGTTGAAACAAATTCAATTCACTCATCCCACAAAAACATATGATTTTACTAGGAACAGTAAGGGACAAACAAATTATGCCTGTGTCCACAACAAATACTGACAGAAGCTCTTTTTCCCCTGCAAGAAGTTTTCCAGGAACCTTTACTTAACCAGGAACTTTGAACAACCTTGGTACATTTCCACCAAAATTACCCAGGTAAAAAATGTCCCTTCTACCCCAAACTTTCCCTGTAAAAAGTTCTTGATAGGAGGATATGACCCATCCACTACAGCCAAACTTGTTTATTCAATTCCATTCTACTCTACAAGCTTCACTTTGTTTGTGTTTTGATCATTTGGAAAATGGAGCAAAACAAGAGAAACTATAAAAAGCAGACAAACCACAACGTCCATTTGTCAAAAATGCTATTTGACTCAAGGTGAGCTGAGCCTATTTAGCTCACGCCTACAAGTGGAAGGCAAGTCTGGGTAATGAGCCTGGACCACAGTGACTGGTCACTGACCCTGTGCAGCAGACACCAGTATAAGATGACACTGTCGGTCTGTTCCGGGTCGTGCCTTTAGGACAATGGCAGAGTGGAAAACCTATGGATGCACAAACAACAAGTGCAGATTTGTATTTTCCACTCTCAGTGACTGCTGCTTTTTTACTTATGCTCAGTCATATAGATTTGTCGTGTCAGGCTGGCAATGGTTGCTCCCCACAGGTTCTGCTCTCACGCACAATTCATGTAATGTGTGGCGCAGTGTAACGATATGAAATTTCATATCAGGGATATTGTGACCAAAATGATCAGTTATTGTTATTGTCGCGGCATTGTCGAAATGTGCTCAAAATGTTCAAAAAGGACTTATACACACAATGAAATAGTGTGTATATTTTGGAAAAAAACAAATACTTTCTGTTGGCAGAGATATTAAAATATTAACATGTAAACATCAAACATACAAATACGCATTAAAACAGTGTCTGATGTTCATCACCAGTTTTTCATCAAATCTGTAAAACTTGAGTGATAGCCTATCACAAATCCATGAGTTTTCCGTGATTACACACCTGAATCACTTTCCTCACTGGGAACAACTTTGAAGTTGACTCCGTCACAAGCTGTCTGTTTGTTTACATACCCAACCAAAACCAATCCGTCACTCTGGCCTTTTCAGAATTCTACTCAACTGCAGTATAGCTGCAGCAGCACCAAACACGAAAACGACTTCAGTGCTTCTTGCTGCAGCAGCTGCATGGAATTCTGAAAAGACTCAAGTGATGATGAGGAAAGAGATTCAGGTGCATAATCACAGACAGACTAACAGATTTGTGATACTTATGTCACGTTTCCACTATGTAGTACTGGCTTGGCTTGACTCGACTCAATTTGACTAGGGTACCAGATACTATTCCTGGAGACCATTTCCAATGATACTACCAACTCGAGCGTACAAGGACTTCATACTGTAACAACGCTGCGTGTGACATCCTAACGTCTACTTAGACAGTTGCTGATAAACTTTCTTCTTGTATGTTACCCCTTCAAGCTCACACTGTGACTGACCACAGTGTCCATTTGCAGGCTGTGATCATGGATTGGCCTACTGGTATATTTACTGTAAAATTCTGAATATCTTTTTTTTTTTTTTTTATGGCATGTTGCACATTGATATTGCATGCCACAGAGCCAACTCTCTGACCAATCAGTGGTCTGCAGTGTTTACATGTGACATTTTAGTATCTCTTCAGCTGTTTTGGGACCTCGGCCTTGCAATGACTAAAAAAGTGGTACCGAGTACCAGATTCCAGCTTCTTTTACATAATGGAAATGCAAAACGGCTGAGTTGAGTTGAGCTGGTACCATGTAGTGGAAACACGGCATTAGGCTTTTAATGAGATTTTACAAATTTGATGAAAAATTGGGGGCGAACATCATACGCTGCTTTAAAGATGGCACCTTATGGCCATATGAGGTAACTGTACTTTGTGCAAATTGTTGATAAAATACTTTTCTTAACATTCACTGCTCATGTATGAGATCTAGTCTTGCTTTCACTCTTTGGTGTACCTCACGTAGGTAGAAATCAAATGTGCATTCACTAACATATTAACCAATAATGGATGTAAGAACAATACAACCACATGTAAAGAAATCATGCAGGTGTTTAAAATAACATAAAGTAAATAAATAAATAAATCAAATGAACCACACTGATAGTCGTTTCTCCCCCTCTTGAAAAAAAAGGTGCTGATGACTTTGTTCACTTGAGACTAAAATACAATTATTTTGTTATTATTATCATCCATGTTTTATCATTATCGTTAAAACCCTAGTGCATTTATTTATTCATTTTTAACAAAATTTGCATCTATTTGCTTGTAAGGTAAGCAACTAATGCAAGGTGTGATTTGTAAAACCAGAGTTTTTTTGTTTGTTTGTTTTTTAATCATGAAAAAACAAGCAATCAACAGGCCTCAGTCTTTTAAGTAAATGGTAGGCCATATTACATCTCAAACAGTTGAACATTCATCTGTAATGTAAACTAATGTAACATGTAACATTTAATTTTCTGTGACGGCCACACCTGTGATGTTAGAGATGGTGTAATGAAGTTTCATTACCATGGATAAAGGCCACTCAACCAGACTGTAAAACCTAACATAAAACAGATGCAGATGCATGTCCCTACTGTTGTGTGCATGAGAGAGAGAGAGAGAGAGAGAGAGAGAGAGAGAGAGAGAGAGAGAGAGAGAGAGAGAGAGAGAGAGA
>JAQQZY010000005.1:55437745-55448435 GCA_030068375.1 Ostorhinchus rueppellii
AGATAGATAGATAGATAGATAGATAGATAGATAGATAGATAGATAGATAGATAGATAGATAGATAGATAGATAATAATAATAATAATTAGTTATCATTATCATTATTAGTAGTAATAGTACTAGTACTGTTTCTTTTTCTGAATTGTTGTTTTGCTCTTTTCTTGTGGTATTTCTTGTGTGTATGTCTTGTGTATTTCCTGAGGGCTATTCCAAATGTCTAATCTAATCAATTAGTTTGCCAGAATACAGTGGTGACAATGTCAACATGTGAGCTCAAATATGCCTGTTATTCAAACAAATCCTGTGTTGTGTGGAACTTGCCTGGATCCACAGCCTGAACCCTCACGGGGGAATCTGAGCAGATGGTGAAGCCGTATCCATCCTTTCCTCGAAGGATGGTCACCTTCAGAAAACACACACATACAAGAAAGAGTCATTCTGGGAAATAAACACACAAGAACCTCTCACTTTTCTCCAATACCTGAGGAAGCAAAGGCAGTATATCGGCAAAATAATCCACTTCCTTCCTAAGGGGTGATTAAGAAGCTTTGTATTCTTCTACTTCCTATTAAAAGTGTCCTGACAGCAGTTTCCCGCTGAACCCAATTAGGCGACAAAAACAGGTCTGAGAGATGAAACAGAGACTCTCACTGTATAACTGACAGATAATTGAAAATACTGAAACTGCACATGCACATTTTTTTCTACGACAGCACACAGTAGAAATATATGGGTCATTCATTTAGTGCTAAATGGAAAGACAACCCAGTTTCAACTTGAAGTCACTTGAACATTCATACGATCACCAGCAACACATTTTAGGCTTATGTTTGAGCCATATTTAAACTGATGTGGTTTGAGTGTTGACAGTGTTAGCTGCATATTGAGAACAAGAACTAGAAGATGTTGTCTTCCAAATAAAGTCTGTGGGAAATTTGACACCTACACTGACTAGTCTAGGATTTCAGGCTTCCAGACTTCCCAGTTTAATCCAGACCAAACTGGCAGGAGGGAAATATGCCCTGGACTACAGGAGTGGGACAAACAGCCTGTCTTTGGTTCATTTTATTAACATCAGATGCACGTGTATGGATAGTGATGCTAGGATGCATTAGTTCACTCTCAAAATTGCAGTGTGAAAACTAACTAGAGTGGATGTATAAATTTTGCAGCAAAAAAAGTGACATTTTATTTTGTCACAACCTATTATTTGTGTGAACCAGATGACATGTAACAAGAGCAATGATAGAGCTGAACCTTTGGATTTCAGCCAAGTTTGAGTATGAAAGACAAAAATAATAAAGAAAATGAAGAGAAAGATGATGCATGGAGCAGCATCTCCAAACTATAACTATAACTCTACAGATAGTAAGGAGTTTCAAGCTTCAGAAAGGGAAATACTTTGCACTTTTGTGTCACTTTGTCACACCCCAGTGGTTAAAAGCCTTTTTTACTCCTGTTACAACTCTAACACTATCTGAGCCTTTCTAAATGCACACAAGTACTCCGATCATTATCCGATTTCTGGAGTTGTCAGATTATTTAAGTAATCATGTAAACAGGATAATCTGATATGCTTTATCAGATAACAGCACTAATCTGATGATGAGAAATCGCATCAACACACCTGGATTTCTCCCCAATACTCCGATGTCTTCCTGCATGTATACAGGTGAATATGATTTCTTTCATTCTTTTATATCTGTACATGTGTAAACACAACTGAAATCATAGAAAATGGAAGTTATGTTGTCAAACGTGAGCAGAAAATAATAACAGGAAATTTGATTCTACCATCAATACAAGAAATCCGATAATGGACTGAGGTGTCTGAACCAGGGTTTTTCTATCACAGTGGGAATTGGTAGGAACGGGGTACAGGGATGGGAGGGTGGGCCTCCAGGGCCCTGGGGTGCATGGCTGGGACATCAGGGTATATGCTGGCCTATGGCCAGTGGCTGTCTGGGGTTGCCTGGTCTCCCAGTGTGCTAGGTGGGACCCCTACCTAGTGGGGATGGGTGGCTCCTGGGATTGTGGGGCTTTAGGCTGGCGGTTTGCTTGCCCCTGGGTGGCCAGCACCCAGCAGGGGTTCGGCAGCTGGTGTCCCTGGCCCTCTGGAGCCTGTGCTCAGCTGCTGTGGGGCCTCCAACTGAGGCCTCCCTTGACCACCTTTGGGGCAGGCACACTGCCGGCTCTTGGGGGGGGGGGGGGGGTTACATCCCCTGTCTGTGATGTGTGCTGGTTGGGAGCTTCTTTATTGGCCCCTGGTCCTTGGAGGGGTGCTTTACACTGATGCAGTCACTTGGTCGCAGGAGATTAATGTGGAGAAACTGCTGTTGTAGATTTGTTACTGGTATTATTTGGGCTGTCATTGTTTAAGATTTTCTGATCATGTTTGCTTTTCTTATATATCTGATTTAATAGGTGTTTTTTTTTTATTTATTTCATTTTAATTTATTCCCTTTTTCTCTTCTAGTTCTAGTCATTGTTCCCATTATAATTATCACCATGGTTGTTGTTAGTATAGTTGATATTTTCTTGTGAGGGTCTTTGCCACCTTCTTTTTTTTCTCCCCCTTTCACTCTTTCCTTCTCTTCTCCCCCTTTCTTCTCCTCCCCCCAGTCTCTTCAGGTTAGGCCAGGCATCGAAATGGGGTTCAACAAAATTCATAATGAAGACAGTCGAATTTCAAGAGGAGCCTCATGTACTTTATGAAGTTTCCCTTGGCAAAACAAATTTGTTCAGCACCAAGAGGCAGCCAGACTACCATTCTGCTGTTATAATGCTGGACAAGACAAGTTACAAAAAAAACCCCAACAAAATCAAAACAATCCGATTACTTCCAGTTATCAGTTATATAAACAGGCAAACTGACTCTAACCCTGTGTTTCAGTTCCATAAAAAGAGTGGATGTTAAAAGGTTCAAGTAAGTTGTATTATATATTAGTGCTGAAAATACACGTATGCACACTTTCATATATTGTGCAGGTACTAATCAAATCCACTGTCCAATTAGGTTTCTCCAAGTATTCTAAAATACTGTATAACAAAGACAGTATTCATCTGCTTACACACACGATTCACATTCATATACTGTATACAAACTGACAGACTTTTCCCCAATGCATGGTTTTCACTTTGACTTCCATTCCGTACATGTCCCCAAAAGCCTGAGCCAAAGTCAACAAAGTTTCATCAAAAACATCTCCCTTTTCCATCTCATCTACTGACAACTGGGACCCAAAACACACAGACAATCCCGCTTGTCCTTCTGCCAGCCTCTGTCTTTTTTTATGCAACAGGGGAAAGTTACATATTTGCTGCTGAATAGCAAACTTGACCCAAGAGCAAGATTCAGCAACTGAGATGCAGCAAACAGGGTGATTATTCAGGGGCCTGAAGCCGGTGATGACCCTAAAATGTCGGGTATGATTGCAGCTTCTCATGGTCCAGTCATTTCATGTGGCCCATGTTACACTGTTAGGGCCCACATTTGTTTCACCATATTTCACTTCCCTGAAGTCACCTCAAATATTTCTCACTTTATGTGAGCATGAAAATCTTCATGCTACAATATCACCAAACAGGTTAAACTGTATGTTCAGGGTGCTGCATGATCAGGACATTGACCTTCATCATCTGAGCCTAGAAAGATACACAAGAAGCTGCTCTTCATTCTTATTCATGGCTGCAAAAAGCACAAACAGAAGCAAATATGCTAAATTTGTTCCCTGCTGTGTATACATATTTTCTTATGAGTGCAGGCAGATTATAAATAATCATCCTGAAGTCAGTCGAGGGAAAGAAAAAAAAACAACTCCAGCTTGTGGGAGAAAAAAAATTACAAATAAAAGACAAAGATACTGAGATTAAAAAAAGATGAATTAAAGTAGTGAGAACAGAAGCCAACCAGAAAAGTGGCTCAGACAAAACAGATGACAAAGACAAATGAAGGGACAGACAGTATGAAATAGTTTACTGAAATTAAAGATGTCAAAACATTTTGAGGGACGAGCCTGCAATTTAATGAAGGAAAAATAAAAGTAAATATAGAAAAGTCACAACTGTAACTTTTTTCTTTGAAAGCTGTTGATGAGGTTTGCTCTAGGAGGAACTCTCAGAGCTGCCTGGTTTGAACCAATTCATCCACAACCCAGAGACTATTTTTTTACAGCTTTAAGTAAATTTATAAGCAGAATGGTTTCTTCCCTCTTTTCCCAACTCTGTTTGCAAGTTTGGGGGACATCTCTTAAACTGCAACACAAAGCAGGAGACAAAGCTGGGAATCATGCCATAAACCAGTGTGATTCTCCAGTTAACTTGATACATTGTCAGTGCATCAATCATAAGATATAATACTGAAAATAAATGAAGATAAATGAATTGGAAAAGTTCCCAGAATGCATTAAATATTCAAACAGTATGAGCATGAAGTTATTGATGAATTAATAATTTAATCAAGGGAAAGTGAACTGACTGAACTAAAGTACAACATGAAACTTGAAACATAGTTGAAGCTGTAGTATGTGATTACATTATTACAATAGAGCTATTATTCAAATCATCTGAGTGAATTTTACCCACTTCTGTGGACTGTTTTCAGGTAAAATCTACTCTGTAAAACACAGAAGCCTGGACAAGTGGCTGGTTTCTGAGAAGTAGAGCTGAAACAATTAGTTCATTAACCAAGTCAATTTGATTTTAAAAAGTCTTTCATTGCGATTGTCCTGAATTGAAGCTTTGTTTCCTTAATTTCGCTCCCGCTAAACATTGGTTCCACTGCTGTGTTTCACATAAATGCTTATTTTGGTGCCAGGTTCAACACAAATTGTATGTTAGTGCCATCTTAAATCCTTAGAAGACTGCAGTGTACATGTTGAGAGGAGAGATCGGCAAAAGGAAAGCATTTTCACATTCTGGTGTTTTGTTTTTCCTGCTTTTAGCTCCTACATCTTTACCCAAAGGAATCCATTTAACTCCTGTGTATGTAGCATGTGTTCATGCATGTGTGAAGTTGTTCTGTGTGCGCACCCATATGCTATGATCTGGTTGGACATGAGTAGAAATGCTACTGATCTCCATCCTACTAGACAGCGTATATCTTATCTGCCTGCCCACACACAAGACAAAGCTATGCATTACTGGCTGACATGTGCATGTAAACTCTTTCTCCATGTAATTGTGTATGTACCATAATCAAACATGATCTAAATACGTAGCATGCATATTACACAGCCCTAACATACATACACATGTCAAAGCATTTTTTTTCTTCTTCCTTGGTAAGACTACGTTATCTGGGTCAGTATATTCAGTGACTGGGGCGTCGCACCGCTCATAACCACGTATGACTCATGTGTCAAGCCATATTGAAGTCTTGAAGGCTAACTTTGAGTCGTATTCTGAAGGTGTAATAGTACCATTTTAATGCTGATCTGATCATAAGATTATATGTATTTAGTCTCTTCCAAATTGATGTTTTCTATGTAATCTCATTTAATATATGAGAAGTGGCATACCATAGAAGATCTCCGTCTACTCCCTCCCTCCAGATATCAGATAAATAATGTAGAGAGTTGCTTCTCCACTTGAAAAAAACTCACATCCTTTAAATGTCCTGGACAAACTTACAGTAAATTAGTCCTTTCTGAATGTGATGGAAGCGTAGTTAAAAATGCTTCTCCTCCACAGTATTGGAAAAATATACGATTGCCCATGTTGCCTGTAAATATGAGCATCTGCATGCAACATGGATGACTATGTAGTTCATTGCTTGTAAATGAAATATAAAAGCGCTTGGACTCTTTCCATTTATGCTCCTGGTACTTTACTCACAACCTTATACTGTTTACTTCAGCTTCACCCCCCCACGCACACCACCACAACTACCATTACCACCACCTTGCTCCCTCCCATCGACTTTCTCTCAGACACACCTGAGGCAGTCTACATCCAATGCAGAGGTGGCACAGTCCATGGATTGTGTGAATTACACCTCCACCTCCTCCTCCTGCTGCTGCTCCTGCTCTGTTTCCAGGGTTCAGGTCTGCAGACAGCACACACACGCTGTGTCGCTGACTTTCCATGGAGCCGGACCCTCTGCAGCCTGAGTACCTCCACAGCCTCCTTCGTGCGGCCGAGTGGGCAATCCTTGGGCTGTGCTCCTGCAACGGTGAAGACTTAAGGGTGTTGTGGATCATTTTCACTGTAACAGCTGTCCAAAGCGCAGGTGGATTTAGCCTGGGAGTGACTGAAATGTCCAATTTCCAGGTGACAGTCCAGCAGAGGTGGCTCTAAATAACAATAATGAGTCACCTTGGTAAAAAACAAAATCTTTGAAAGGTTTTTTTTTTTTTTTCAGCTTAACTGGCCTTGACTGAGTCTCATTTTGTCTTGGTAACAGCCTCTTTCTGCCACTGACCTCCAGCTGCACCCTTTTCCATTCCAAGGACTGTTAATAACAACTACAGGCATCAATGCACTTTCCTGTATGCAACTTTTTTATAATTCCGTACTCATTTTATCCGACCTGGTGCGTCCTTCTTGATTTTCCTTAAACTTCACTTAGGTTGTTTCCTCTTCCATTCAGCTCCTCCAGTCCCATCAGACACTGACAGGCTTTTCGTTCCGTGTCTCCCCGTGTACAGTGGTGGTCCTTCTCCCAAGTTCAGAGCCTGATTTCAGCTGTGTGAGAGTGTGTGTGCTGTTCTGCGGCGTCATGTAGGCGAGACTGGCGCTGGCCGGGCCTGCTCAGGCCACAGTGTCGCTCCTGGCAGGGGCGCTCATGGGAACTCTTCAACAGCAGAAGAATAGGAGGAAGTGCCTCCCACCGCCACCTCTTCCACACAT
Source organism: Ostorhinchus rueppellii (assembly GCA_030068375.1). Classification (NCBI taxonomy): domain Eukaryota; kingdom Metazoa; phylum Chordata; class Actinopteri; order Kurtiformes; family Apogonidae; genus Ostorhinchus; species Ostorhinchus rueppellii. Next base: position 55,444,596 of record JAQQZY010000005.1, read on the forward strand.
ACATACACACACATGCACTTACGCATACTTCGCCACACCGCAGCCAGGACAGCTTTGTGTGTCTACCCCCGATAAGACCAGTTTGTTTCCTGAGTCCACACTATAAGGCTGTGAAAGGTGCTACAGCTCTCAGTCTGTAGAAAATATATACAGTGGTGACTTATGTCGGTAGCAAAAGTGAAGGAGAAAAGTGGAATTTGTAACAGCTTTGGCAGATGGCACAACAGAAATGTAAAATCTTGAAATGAAACCATGTGTAATGACAGGTAGTGTTATAAAGGTTTTGTTCTAAACGAAAAGAAAGACAGAGATATTGTTTGGAAAAGACTTCCGTCAGTCAGACTTCACACCTCATCAGGCCCTTTCCACCTTAGCTCCCATGCTACCCAGTCTCCGTCCAGACATTATGCTTGTTTATTATGATTTCAACTTCCATATTTCCTCTGCTTTTCCTTTCAGCTGCTCCCCCTCCCACTTATTCCCCAACCACACACTACGGAAATTCACAGGTCTGCAAACCCGGACACCCCCCCTCCCCCCTCTCCTCTTCCAGTTATCCAAACATTACTTGTATTTTTGTTTTCCAATATACAGTATGTATGCCTGGGAAAGAGGTGGTAATCTGTGAAAAAACAACAACAGATTCCTCTGTAGCAGCACAGGGAAAAAGCCAGTTAATTTATGGCTATAACTGTGGCCAATCTAACCCCTAAAACCCCCATGAATTCCCAGGCTGCTTCTTTACCTATTTATGTGTTGGATTTCTGGCACAACAGAATGAAACACAGCAAACAAGAAGTGACAGAAAAAAGAGAGGGGCGAAAGAGGACTGATGCTGCACTAGTCTATACAGTGTTAATAAAGTGTGCAGAAAAGACCGTTGTCTTTAGATGCCTTCACGCCGGTAGTAATGGCAGCTTTTCCCTGTTTGCCTTTTCAAAAGGGCGAGGGTTACCCGTCAACCACACAAAAAACACTTTCTCTCTCTTTCATGTTGCGCTGTTCATCTCTAAATAGGCAGAAGGACGGATTAGAGGGAAGGAAGAAAGGGAGAGAATAAAGCACGTCTTAGGGAGAGGAGTGAAAGAAGAGTTTGAAAAGCTTGTCTAGGAGCCAGACGAGGCCAATCTGGTGTTTAGTAGTGTGGGATCGCTCTCTCTGTGTCTGCCTATGTTTTTGACCTGAATAAACATCAAAGACAAAAGCGTTTTCAGAGCCAGTGAATAGAAGAGACAGGTCTAAGGCCAAGTGCAGGGGTCAAAGGTCTTTTGTCTCCAGTATTGTATTTCCACATCAATCTGGAAAAGCTAACCTTAAGGATTTATAATTACAGGGTTTTTAAAACAGCTCTGGGAATAATGTGATGCAGTAAGATGACAACAAACCTCCTGGTCATGTATCACAGCTGAGATGAGCAGCTCTATGGTGCAATCCAGAGACTAATTAGAGTCACAAACTACTTCTTTGAACTGTATACAAAGACAAAAGAACAACTCAAACATGAACTAAAAATTTAGCGAAGGTGAAACAGTGATGCTGCTCAGCTAAAAACTTGAGGTTCATGATTTAAAAAAAATTTTTTTTGGGTGATTCAATATTTTAATAGTTGAGTTTTGATTTTTTCATGATTTAAACCAACATTATCAAAAACAACATCAATCCCTGAAAGGGTGTCAATGTGCAACGGTGCTTAGAATAAAAGTAATTTTAATCCTCAAAGACCCAAACAGCCACTGGCAACCAAAATCATCTCCGGATCTAAAATGTTAAATAACTTCTGAACCACGAAACCAAAGGAAAACCATCACTGTTTTCAAATTACTGGTGTAAAATGCAGTTAAAAATCTTTTCTTGGTCATCAAATATGGTCCATTTGGACGTTCAGGGGCTCCATAGTGAATGTGTAAACACTGTCATCTTCTACAACATTGATCCACCAGTAAAATCTAGTGATAAATGAGAGTGGATGGAGACACTTGGTTTACATTCAGTCAAGATTTCTATATTAAAAAAGTCTTTTTCTTTGGTTTTCTCTGCTTGTAATATAATGACCTTCACTAACCCACTCAGCTTCAATCTGGGCTTTTATGAACAGCTACATGATTAGTGAATTAAATATCGGAAAACACCTGATTTTCAATGAAAAAAGCAAAATACAGATGATAATATTATACTAAATGGTGATAAATAACTTAAAGAAGGTTAAATAGAGAGAAAAAGTACATTGGGAACTGCCACAAAAGTAGCACTGGGTCCTTATGGTTTAACCTTTCAATATTTAGCCTTTTATAACGTAGCATTTTACTGAGAGCTTTATATCACAGCTTGCTAGCATTCATGTTGCCAGGCTAATGAGTGTATCAGGTCTGTTAGCCTCAACTTAGAATGGATTTCCTTTGGTGTTTCTACTGTGTGACAGCAGTGACCACCGGGTACTGTCAACTGCTATTTTACTATGACTTTTACCAAGGTCGCAGCCAATGCAGATCACAGATTGGTCAATCCAGAATTATTGCTACATCAATAAACATGTGCTCAGTCACAGATGTTCTCTGATGTCTGCGGTCATCTTCTCACCCATGCAATAAAATTTGGTTTTACACATGGTTAGCCAATGCACCCACACAAAATGCTATTGTTGAAGTTTGTTATAATAAATACAAGGTATAGGTAGTATAAGGTATATGAAAAACTAGAGCTGCAACTATCAATTATTTTCTTTGATTCAACTTGATTAAACCAGGGGTGTCAAACTCATTTTAGTTCAGTTACTCTCCAGTAGGCCTAATCAGTAAAATAACAGCATAATAACCTATAAATAATGACAAGTCAGAGTTTTTCCTGTTTGTTTCAGTGCAATAAAAAAATCCATTTGTCTGTTCAAAGTAACTTGAAAAGATGGATGAAATTTTCAGGAATTGTTCGAAATGGGACGAGGAACAAGTGATTAAATTTTGGTGGTGATCTGGATCACCGTCTGGATCCAGGAATTTTTAAAATGTTTCTTTATCATTGGGTGATAGGGCATGATGGCACTAAGCTGCCTATGAGGTCATTCAGTGCCATCTAGTGAATGAAAGTACAAACATTACCTTGAGTTCAGCGCTCTCTACGTGCATTTCTAATTTATACACGTTTCTATCCATTAACTGCTAGCTATCTGGTTAATATATGTTTCTACGGTATCTGGTTTATACATGTTTCTGTCTGGTTTGTATACATTTCAATCTGCTTTGTATACGTTTCCATCTGGTTTATATATGTTTCCATCTGGTTTATATACGTTTCTATCTGCTTTGTATACGTTTCCATCTGGTTTATATATGTTTCCATCTGGTTTAACTGCTGGCTGCTTCGTGCTTCTCCTCTCACATAACACATCAGTTATTGTGCTCCTGAAATTTGATTACCAGTATTAACAAATACTACTGAAATAATAATTATTATTAACATATTGTTGAGCATGTGTGGCTTTAGTGCGACCTTTTTAGTAATTCATAACCATAACTAGATATTTGATGTTATCTTGAACAATCACTGGTACAGCTAATAGTTTGTCTGCTGAAGCTTTTGCTTGTACTGTACTATAACATAATGTCATGATTCCCTGAATGCTTTGTAGTGTGGGTGGGATGTGGTATGTTCTAGGGGGGATGGGGGAGGGGGTCTATATATGGCAACTGAACTAAAATGAGTTCAACATCCTTGACTGTTAATATCTTTAGTGGAATTTTTGTACTCTGTAAATTCATCCCACTGGCCACATTGGAGTCTTTTGGGGTGTGTGTGTGTGTGTGTGTGTGTGGGGGGGGGGGGGGGGTTCAATTTTTATTTTAAATG
>JAQQZY010000005.1:55465541-55477368 GCA_030068375.1 Ostorhinchus rueppellii
GATTGTCAGAAATGGGGTATCCTACAGATGATTAGATTTTGGTGGTGATCCGTACATTCAGCGCCATCTAGTGGATGCCTTGGCGGAGGTCTGCGCTCTCCAAGTGCTTCTCTAGTTGTCACTGCCATGTCAAGCAAGTCTGGACATAAATAATTATTTCCCCGCACCCTGCTGAAAAGATGTAAAAGCATCATCAGGCCTCCTACTAGGTTTTTCCAAACACTTTAAGTGGTCTTTCTTCATTCATCTTTAATTCATGTGTTGCCTCCATACAATCTACACAATGACCAAGGAGGGAAAATGGACTTCACAGAAACTTCAAACATGAAATATGACAAAGCTGAGGAATGCAAAGATGTGAAACACAAAAGAAAAGAACCAGGGAGAAATCTGTGATAGAAAGGTGAATTCAAGTGACTGTGCATCTAACACTTCCCCCCACACATTCCCCTCCTCCCTCTTTTTTCATGACAAACCATCTTTCTGCTCCAAATGTGGTTCACATGCAACTAAGCATTTTAATAAACAACTATCTTTCAGAAAAATGACATCTTGCTCCATTCAATGCTCAAAGCTCAAATGCATGATTCAATTAGTTTCCATGGCTGCTGAGAATGTGTAACATGGAACGCATGCCCCAAAGATCTAACTGAAGGCATGTTTATGCATGATGAGCTTGTTGGACATGGTGCAATGTCACGGGTCAACAACTTTGTACTTATTTAACACAGGATTATCCTCCCATTCTGCATGCAAACAATAAAAAAAAAGATTTAACAATCACAGAAAAAAACATGCTCTTATCAAATCGTGCAATTTATTTAAAATTAAAAAAAAACCTCATATTTATCCACTTTAACAATATTTTCTTTTGCTCGGGTTAACATGCACCCACACACAGAAACAAGCACAAACTTCCCATTTTCATCCACAAACTGAATAAACATTTGGATGGTACTCACTGTTAAGCATTGCATATTCTCAGGGCGATTGGTCTCAGGGGCAGCACCATGGTTTGACAGCACAGCCTCTGAAATGTAGACAAAGGAATCACGAGCTGAGACGGTGCCTCTGGAGCACATTTCTTCCTATGCCAATGCAGAACAACCTCGCGGATGCACAAAAATAAAGTCCTCAAATAGTTGTGAGAGTCCATAAAAGTGACTCAAAAAGACAACAAGCAATTATGGCAAATGGTTGTGTGGAGTAGCCGTCGCCAGGCTGAGCTTCAAAACTTCAGAGCGCACATGAAAGACAAAAACAGGCCAGAGGAGTCGAAGAAAATCCCATAAGATGTGAGGATCCAACAAACTGCCCAAGTGAGGAGTGGAAGTGAGAACAAGTGAGAAGGAGGGAGGGAGGGAAGGAGGGAGGGGTGAAGAAGAGAAAAGGAACTCCTCTCTCACTATTATCCGTCCGTCACAGGGCTCTTGGGAGGTTGCTATGGTTACAGGGACTCACGCCTCAGTGTCCTTTTAACTATTGCTCATAGAGGCAGCATTCAGCTTTGGGCCACAAAGTGATCTCACTCTACCTTCTTTCCTTTCTGTTTACATTTGTCTCCCTCTCCCTTTTCTGTTTTTTTTTTGTCCCCCCCACCCCACACAGAGCAACCCCTGCCACCACTTTCTACTTCCATTTCCATCACTGCACTTACCCTCTTTTTTTTTTTTTTTTTTAATAGTCTTCCATCAAACCCAAACCTCTGTCACCACAGGAGAGAACTCTTCCCATCATTCGCAATCAAGTGTGAGGAATGTGATTTTCTCAATCCATCCACCACGGTCCATGCAGTAAGTTTAAAGTCCATCAGTAACCTTCTGGTAACCTTTTGAGAAGTTGTAATACTAACATCACATTCTCAGATACAGCATGAACTGATCTTTAACCCTTAAAGATCCAAAAGTGTCTACTGATCTAAAGTGTTGAACCACTAATCCTGTCAAAACACGCACAATTGAGGTAAAGTGCAGTTTGTCCTCTTTTCAGCACTATCCGATGTCTTTTTTGGATGCATTCATAGGTTCTGTAGGTTCTGTCCCACCACTACCACCACCATGCACACTCACACACTCGTACATCCACACACATCCTTAAGACTCTAGGCAGTGGCTGCATAATAACTAAGTGTAATAAATAACTGGCAATAATAAATAGGCGGTGGGGGTGATATGAAAACAGTCAGCAGTTTAAGAGTCTAACAGCTTGTGGAAGGAAGCTGTTGATCATTCTGGTGGTTCTGTTTTTCAGACTTCTGTACCTTTTGCCTGAAAAGTCATGTTTTCTTTAGTTTTCTCTCTTTTGATATAATAACCTTTTAAATTTACTGAGCTTTTATTTACCATTACTTGGTCAGTAAATGAAATATAAGAAAATAAATGATTTTTCACTGGGGAAAAATGCAAATAGCAGAGGATGACATTATAATAAATGGTCATAAATTACTTGGTAAGGGTTAAATGTAGAGATATTCATTTGGCCATCAACACAAAAATTGTTTTGGGCCTTTATGGGTTAATGTTCAAAACTCCAACCTGTTACTATGACCAATAAACATATTTTACAACTAAAAAAAAGTATCCTATGTCACAAACATTTTTAGTGCATTAAAGGGGTTTTTCTAACATTCCAACTTGATAAGATCATGTTTGTTTTCCTAGAAGCTTTTTAATAACAGTGGTTGGAAAATAGAAATTGCATGCAGATATCATCACAATACTCATGTTTCTTTAAGTTATTTTGTAATTTTTTTGATAATAGGGTTTAAAATCCTGCAAAATAATTGCATTGTCTTTTGTCAAATAAGAAAACCTTACACTGTGTGAGAGAATAGCAAACATTATGTTTTCTTTTAAGGTTGACTTCATTGTTCCCCAAAGGGAAATCTGACCTCTGTATTCGACCCTTTCTAGTCGGGGCGGTATCCAGGGACAAACTCCAAATCAAGGTCAAGGACACTGACAACACAACTACCCTGGCATTCATGCTTTTGATGGCAGGGGGATAAGAGGAATAATGGGAAATTGGTGAACTCCACACCCAAAGGCTCTGTTCTGATGCACTTACCTCCCTAATGGTTCAATGGGAAAGATTTAGGAGGCTTTGATTGCAGAAATGCAATAGAAATAGAAACCACTTAAATACCTTGTTTTTGTTACCTTACAGTAAGTGGTTGACATTCTGTTATGTTGTGTTGCCATGTTTCTACAGAACTCCAGAATAAACTTTTTTTAAACCACTGATTCCATTTTATCCAGCATTTAGGGACATTACTGTCACCTGTGATGTCTGACTATGGAGTCCTTAATGCTATGCAGGACTTTCATTCCCAATTTTGATAATGGATTAGATTTTTATAGCGTTTTTCAAGTCACCCAAAGTGCTTTATATTATTGATCATTATTGATTCATTCACTCTCACATTCCCCCTCTGGTGGTGGTAAACTACGTTTGTAGCCACAGCTGCCCTGGTGGAGACTGATGGAAGTGTGGCTGCCATTTTACGCCTACAGCCCCTCCGACCACCACCATTCATACGCATTTATACACAGTGTGAGTGACGCTGGATGAAATGAGGGTGAAGTGTCTTGCCCAAGGACACAGCGGACTGACTCGGACAGAGGAGGATTCAAACCACCAACCTTTCAGTTATTGGACGATCTGCTCTACTGCCTGAGCCCCATTATGACTATACACTACGAAAGTGTTCACCATGAGGAAAGAGATTCAGGTGTGTAATCACAGAAAGACTTATGGATTCATGATACTTATGCTATGACTCAGGTTTTACATATTTGATTAAAAATTGGTGACATAACTCATGCCCAGCTTTAATATCACTGATGTCAACTTAACACTTTTGATGCTAGATTGATCAACTTTTTGCACTACCCTAGCAAGTTTTTTTTTTTTTTTTCAAAAAGCACCTGGCAAAAAATTTTGCTACTTATACCTGGGTGGTTTGATACCTTGTCGTTGTTATTGTGTTAGCTGTCAAGCAATAAGCTACATTAACCAATCAACTAAAATTGTTCATGTATGGTTTTGACATAGGTTTTACTGTGATATGATGAACATGAATAAAACACACCTATGGTGTGTTGTATTTAAAAAATAATATCTGATGTGTTGTATTTATATTGCTTTTACAAATACAAACGTGATGATAAGCAAACTAATATAAATTAACAAATGTCAAATATACATTTTGTTTTTATGGCTGAGATTGCCAGTCAGTTTGAGTAACATCATTGTGTAATCTTCGTAATGTTTTGCATAATTACGCAATGGCATCACAAAATCATTTAGCAACTTTTAACAACAAATTAACCCACTTGTAGCAACCTCACATGAAAATTAGTTGGTGATACTGCTTAATATCCACTTGACACAAAGGCCAAAACAAACACTGGTGTCAACATGTTCTTCACTTGTTTTGTGTTTTCTATAACCACAGTAATGGAGGGTGAGTTGAGGGGGGTTTCACCACAAGATGGTAAAAAAAATATTCCATAATGAGTTTTGTAACAATATATAGAGCTTATATTTTTATCTAACCCTTACAGACCTAAAACAATTTTTGTGGTGACTTCCAAATTAGGCAATTTTTTTTTTATGCTGCATTTATTCATTTGTATCATTTATTTTCCTCAGTGTTTTCTCACAATTTAAAACAATGTCACTTTCTGCCTTTGACATTTCTTCCAGACAAATCAGGTATTTTTCTATATTTAATTCACTGATCAGAGTAAATTTAAAGGTTATTATATCAAAACAAAGAAAACAGGAGGAAAAAGTGACTTTCAGCAAATACAGAATTAACTGAGCAAAAAACAAGAGGGTCCATCTATTGTCTTTGATTGAACTCCGTGGGTTTTTGTGAAGGCTGTAGCCACACTGGTTTAAGTTTGACCCCATACTCACCCCATTAGTTTATCATTTCACACACCATATTCTCATTTTCTGTTACTTAGTTTGTAATCGTCACCACCTGGTCGTTTGTTATAGCCAGCCACACATTTAATCACTTAACATACACAGTTTACTTCAGTTTTGTATTTATTTTAATCTCACACTGTTATTGGTGCACACATAGCATTATAGAGTAGCAAAATTATACGTTTTTTTAGTTATATAGTTCTATTAATCCATTTGTTTACTGTGTGGTGAGTCCTTCTTCATATAAGAAAAGGTGTGGCCAAGGGTGCGCCAGTCTTAAATAGTCCTGCCCTCTCATTAGGACTGTTCCATGGACAATGATATCATGGGGGGATTTTGGGTTTAGTTTAGATTTCTTTCTATTCAGTTGTACTGGAGTCTTCATTTTGTTTTTCCCTTTTGTGTTTTATGGTTTGGCCAAACCAGTGTATATGTTTGTCCTGTGGGTGTGTTGTGTTGTTTATAGTTATGTTATTTTGACCTCTTTTTATAGGCCTAAATTTGTTAACTTGGTTTGTAAAACTCTTTTTTTGAACTTTTGTTGGGTAAATAAAACCCATTTGGAATAATTTAACTCAGTCTCCTTGCTGATTATGGTTTGATCCCGAACAGTTTTACTGGTGAATCAATGTAGAAGATGATGGTGTTTCCATGTCACTATGAAGCCTTTCATATCTGATGACAATGAAAGGATGACAAATGTATTCTCTCTTTTTGTTTTACCTCAGTTATTTACATGTATTGAAGGGATTAGTGGATCAACAGGTATTAAGCATTTTATATCAGTAGATGCTTTTGGTCACAGGTGGCTGTTCAGATCTTATGGGCTAAGTTATTATTCGATGGAATGTAAAACCTGCAGTAGTTACAATGCAGTATGCATATAGGATATTTGCAACTACAGCGATAAAATCTCTTCAAACTATGGGACATAGCGTTTTTTTCCCCCTTTTATAAAACCAGTTTAAACCCAGGATCCAGGGCTCCATCCCATAGTTGAAGCTGCCACGGTAACCTCAAGACTATTTTTTTAATCTGTCACTTGTGAGTTTGAATCCTCCAGGGGGTCAGACATAAGAATGGCGCTAACCTGGATGGCATCGAGCCCAGGGAGAGGAGCCTTTTGTCTGGGTAAGACATCAGTAACACAGGGCAGAGACGTGGAGCAGCTGGCAATGAGTAACATGACTGACATAAAAATGGGAGAAAGAAGAAAGGACAATGGGAGAAGGAACTCACAGACAGTGGGAAAAGCATACACAAGAGGACTGCAGGGAATGAGTAGAAAGAAATGGAGTGAGAAGAGGGCAGTAAGAAAGTGGGAAGAATAAAGAGAGACAATGAAATGAGAACAGAAAAGGAAGACATGCAAAAGAAATCGGTAAAAATGAAAAATATAAAGGTGTTGGCACTCTTCAATAGTCACAGCAGCCAGTGCCGTTAGAGATCTGCCAGACCATAAAAAGCACTTGACTCTGCCCAAGTCCCTCATTGCACCACTCACTCTTTTATCCCCATGTCACCGACAAACAAATAAACACTTGATGGAGAGGAAGTAAAAGCCAAAGAGGGGGGAGGAGGTAGAGTCTGTTTAAGTGTTTGGGTCTCTAATGACGGTGATGTAACCGAGGGTCAGGCCAGTATTGAAGTTCAACAGATCAGGCGAGTGGACTAACGTGAAATAACTGGAGTTCTCTACAGTATGTGGGACAAACACCAGTAACACAGTGCATGCATAAAATATTGGTCACACCATTAGGAATTCATGTGATTTTAGGTGTGCAAAAGAACTGAGCTCAAAAACCGAAAAACAAGTTCAATGACTCATATGATGCAAAGAAATAATGTTGAGTAAAACCCGGTCAACTATAGTCAGAGTAGATTGTGAATTTAACAGCAAGAATCTTCTAGACAGTGTCGAGTTCAAGTTCAAGCTTGTCATCGGGATGGATCTTCATCTTCGTATGCAACTATAATATAAGAGTTTCATATGTATCACAGGTCATACTATATTTAACTCAAACACTCAGAGCCAAGATGTCCTCCAAGGCCAATAGTCCATGCTTTATTTCATGTCATCAAGCTAAACAAACCTCAAAATCCAATTTAGAAGTTCCTCTTTACCAGTCACTGGTTTGTTGAGAATATAGTTGACCGTTACAGTGGGAACAAAAGATGTAGTTCTAACCCATCAGCTGGTGCCTGTGACTACCTGATCTATACAAAGACGATCTAACAAAGATGAAACATTTCAACCTGGCTGGCTTCATTGTTGATGTAACCTGCAACTAATTAGCTTTTGCTTCAAGCACACACATCATTTCAGTTTGGTGACATCACAAAACATTCTCAAATTTCTGACAGGTATTCTTGTGGTACGGGAGAGCGGATCTGTGTGACAGAAGACATGAGTAACATGTTTGGTTTGTTTGCTTACAAAGCTGAACTAAACACCAAACATGAACCATCTTTTTCTCTTTTTTCATTCAACAAATCCACAGAGTGTAGAGCTGCTGTAAACTGCTGCTTTGCCATTGTTACACCTCAAACTATTACTTGTCTCACCAAACTGTCATTATAATTAAATGTAATTGGCTTGTCAATGGATAAGATGTTAAAGATCAGTACAAGGGTCATCTGATTGTGATGGAACCAGTTATTTATTCAGTGAACTAAGCCGCTTCTCCCAGAGGACTCCATTCACTCAGATTAGGATCCAGGCTGTTTTTAAAGGGCCCAGTGTCATGAGATTGTTACACCTAAATATAGAAACTTTGTGTTTTTAGTAAGAGTCTGTGTTTTTCATCACTTGTATAGCTAATAGAGATGATAAGTTCCATTACATCTATCACTGATACACTACTGATAATCTAATGCTACTACTCCACCAGTGTTACTCTCTCTGATGTCATATTTCTGATACCTGTGTCACTAGAGATGGTGATGTACAGAGTTTCACAACCTTTTACTGTGGTTTCATTAGTTTAAAGAGTCATAAAGCATGTGTATTCAACTACACAGCACTCTTGTCAATAGTCGCTAACACATCTTTAGTTAGATGTTCTGGGTCCTTACATTAAACATTTAGATTCGTTCTAAATGTGCCAATATACTTCTATAAATTCTATGTGTTGTCGTATATTTAACGTTATCTTTGGTTTAACTAAGGGTGACGTGGTTAATTTAAATCATTTATGGTGGTGATGAAATTTAACAATCAGCCTTATTTTCTTCATTAAAAGAACGGGGACTCCAGCCACAAGTGAGGTCATTAAAATCTCCAGAACTTTTAGTTTTTTAAAATAACTTTTGGGGACGTGACTAATAAATAAAAAACTAGAAAAGCACTTGGAGAGCGCAGACCTCTGCCAAGATAGTGTTTGTATTTTTTTATTTTTTTTTAAGGTAGTGTTTGTACTAGGCGGTGGTGCAGTGGTTAGCACTCGTGCCTCACAACAAGAAAGGTTCGATTCCCGGACGGGAAAGGTCCTTGGGACCTTTCTGTGTGACGTTTGCATGTTCTCCCCTGGGTGGGTTTTCTCCGGGTACTCCGGTTTCCTCCTCCAAAGACATGCACTGATAGGTTAATGGGCTAATCTAAATTGCCCATAGGTGTGAATGTCAGAGTGATTGTTCGTCTCTATATGTCAGCCCTGTGATGAACTGGCGACTTGTCCAGGGTGTACCCCGCCTTCGCCCTAAGTAGCTGGGTAGAATAGGAATTATTGTTCTAAATGCTTTGTATGTTGTTTTATGGTGTTTGCTATGCACAGTCAGTGAGATTGAGGCTGTAGAAAGTGGGCGGAGCTACGTTAGATGCAGCAGTGTGCCATGTGACTTCTCAGTTCTGTGTCAGTTGTGTAGTGAATGCTGTGATCTGAATTCTGCAGTCTGAACATTGTCCCAGTCACAGATTTAAATCAATGTTGGACTTTATCTGCCCTCCCCTCATTTGAAAATCTGAAGAAAAAAAAAAATGCTTTTTTGATCAGAAATTGAATCTGAGACTTCTGCATTGCAGTCCAAAACACTACCAACAGAGCTAGAACTCCACTGTCACTCAGGTCAACCTATTTGCTATCTGATTGTCTTGGTACTTTTTGGGATGTAACAAGTTATCAGTCTAGACATGATATAACGAGTGCACTGATTGGCTCTGTGGTAATAGACAAAACAATATTTCGTGCCAAAGTACTGAGTCAGTAGCTACTTTGATAAATTGTTATTATGTGACTTACTCATCTTGTAAATACTAACACTAAAAATATTAAATATTTGTTATAATCAAGACCTTGCGTGCAAGGGTGTGCCATTATCCCTTCAATAATATGTCCATGCATATATGCTAGGGTTTTCCAGAGACATAATTATGTGTTTTGGTAAAATATTGTTGCTTTTGGGGGACTAGGTGTTTTGTTAACACCTGTTAGAATTACAGTTGTGTATAGCCTAGGGTTTGTGTATCAAACATACACTGTAATTATTTTGTTGTGTGCTGATTTGTGTTACATAAACTTATCAATGATAATATCAGCGTTTCATGGGACAGCTGACCGCTACCAGCTCATCCATTTCGTCTGGAGAGTGGGCTGGTCAAGTACAAATTCCCAGGCCGCTTTTCTGCTCTAGTCTGCACCTGTTCCAAGCACTATTTAGTTTAGGTTACGATCAGTGGGAGAGCTACTTGGCTCCAGATGAACACAGATGTCACTTTACTGAAAGGATGTTTTAAAGCAGGACTTAGCTTACAAGCCCTACCCCTTTATGCAACAGTCAATTTCAAAGCCAGACAGGAGACACAACAGGGAAGTTAATATCAGGCAGCAGAACAGGAATCAAGACATCCCATTAGAAACATACAGCATGGTCTATGACGTTCACATGCTATATTCATGTTTTCTACTGTCTACTATTGATATTTTATTTTGCAGAGGACATGAGAAAAGGAACATATCTCATTCAATTAATAGTCTAAAACCCAAGTGCTGTTTTAGTTGCAACATCACCAGCCTTGAGAGTTCTTGTTGGAGAAAACATCAGTAAATGGAGCCCTGATCTCCAAACTAAAACAGAAAACAGACGTGTGCTTAAGGGTGTTTTTACTGATAAAAGACCTTCTACAAAAGAACAAGATGTGGAGTGCGTACTACAGCCTCAAATGCAGACATTGTCTCTTTACTAAAAGACAGGAATGAGTATTTATGCACAGCTTTCGACAAAACATTTTGTCAAATGGATTGCAGATGTTAAATATTCCCAAATAATAATTCCAAGATAAGATAAGATAAAATAAGATAAAAACTAAAGTGCAGAAACAAGCAGATCATTTGACACTGAATGTTCACAGGTCCTTTTACTATTCTGACGGAGGGAATGAAGACGATCCTTTGGAATATTTCAGTCTAAGCTGTCAAAATAATGTTTGTGTCATTTTCAAAGGTTTCTAAATCTAAAGCCTAAAAACTGCAAGGACTATTACCAATGGAGTTTTTTTTTTTTTTTTCTTACCTGTAGACACATTCTGTGTACCAAACATCACAGAACTAGTCATTTCCTTTTTCCTTTTGTCAACATAATCTGTAGACAACAGCTTCTTCAGTCAATTGAAAGGCAATTCTTGGTAAAGACAACATATTTTACTCATAATTTTAAGCATTTTATGGTTAAATTTTGCTACACATCACAAATCAGTAGTCACAAACCCTAACAATTTTCAACAAAAGGTTTTAAAGAATGTACTTAAAATGTTTATGTTATATTGTTTTTATTTCATGCAAAGAAATGTATAACAGTATGGGTTTACATGTATACTGTAATATTAAGTTCTACCTTGTAAATGAAAGCACAGATAATGCACTGTACATGCTCCAGTCACACAGCTTAATCCCTGAGAGAAAAGCATTTTTTGCTGCTTGACTTACCTGCACACAACCTGCTGAAAGTTGAAAGCATTTCAACCACGATATAAAGCTACAATTAAATTTAATGTAGAGAGAAAGTATGGAGAGGCCTTTGTGGCCTAATTCCTGGCTGATTCATGATGCCACATGGAAGACGAGAACGTGTTAACTTTTGGGCATTCTGTAACTGGAACAGTAGTGATTGACGCATTTCATTTTATTTCTTGTTTGTCCTGAACATGGCACAGCAGCCAGAAAGGATTATGTCTGCTGTCTGTGGACTCAAAGCGTTGAATGATTGTCCCTGATATAGATTTGGAAAAAAACAAATAAAGGATATTCAGAAATAGTCCTAAAACTGGAATCGGATTTCATTTCATATCTAGAGTGTACTGTATGTGAACTTCAATTACTAAATTAAATTTCAACCATCACTGGTTGTTACTGGTAATTATGAATATTATATTCATTTCTGTAAATAAATCCTCCTAAATCCCTTAAATTTTAGTAACTAAACTGTTAAGAGTCAAAAACGATAGCTTAACCAGTTAAGGCTGACCTATAAACTCACTGCTCAAGGCACCAGTTGGAGTTCAGAAGAGGCTAAATTAATTTAACTCAAATACAATACCTCACAATTTCCCTCTGCCTGACTTGACACTGAGACTGTAAGTGTCTAAAATATTGTTAAAGCCCCTTGTCTATTTACAGCAGTGCACTTACAGCTTTGTATTAACATACAGCCAATCATTTTGGCTTCATTCACCATTTGGTAAACACAAAGTTTGAAAATGTGAAACACCTCAGAAAAATGTATTCTACATCAAGAGAATTCATAGACACCTGGTTTGGTAGTGGGGTGGCAGTTTGGTGCAGTGGGAAGTAACATTATGCTGCTGGGCCCGGGGGAGTCGGGGTGGTCTCGCCAGTCATCGGGGGGGCGGGGGTGCTCTGGGGGCGTGTGCTTGGTTTGTGGTGTCTGGCCCCCG
>JAQQZY010000005.1:55501062-55514716 GCA_030068375.1 Ostorhinchus rueppellii
CATATATATACATACATACATACATACATACAAACACACATACAAACACACACACACACACACACACACAAAGCTGTAACAATTCATCATGTTTTGTTGTCCTGGGGAGATGACCCATTTCACTTTTGGGTCTCAAGGTGAAACAAGAACTCTGGTTTCTTGGATAAAGACGTTAGCTTTACATGTCTGTAGTCTCCATTATGTTGTTACATTGTTGTTGAGTTTACTAAACAATGAACCAAAGCCCCATTTTAGTGTTTAGCATGATAACATTGAACAGCCTTAATTAAATATAATGGTTAAACCAATTTCAGGTTTTATTCCAGTACAAATCCTGGACTCTGCACTTCTCTATCTCATACTGGCACATTTCGGTATCAAACAGTACTGAGGTTAAACACACAGCTCCAAACATGAATAATTTGTTTACAGAATACTAATTCAGTCAAACATACTTACCAATCTTGCTGTGTTGTGTGGGTACTTTAAGATGCTTCTTCCGCCCTAGCTCTTCTCCAAGTAGGTAGTACCATCCTTGGACCTTCTACAACAAACACACAAAGGTTTAATATGTATGTGTGTGTGTCATGTACGTATGCAGGAGCAGTGACTTTAACCTTCAGGAATCAAACTAATGAGAACTAAATTTAAAATGAAGCTTACGTCGAGGCATAAACACACAAACAAGCAAGAAACACATACACAGTAAATTTATTTGGTCCTTCAGGGCAACAAACACTAACCATACACACACAAACGACCCACGATGCTTTAGCTTATTCCAGCAGCTGAAATCCCACTTCTGTACCAGAAGCCAGATGGTGTGTGTGTGCGTGCATGTGTGTGTGTGTGCGTGTGCATGTGTGTATGCGCATACATGTGTGTGAATAAGTTTTTGTGAGCATGCACACATGTTTAGAACTACTGTATGTGAGTTACATAAATTGTGTGTGTCAGAGGGAGGCAGATTTGTAATCCTATGATGTGGATATACTCTTGAAAACAAGGACATAATAACGCTGTCATAAGCTTTGCACTCATTCTCCTCTATCACACATTTATTACAGAGCACAAACACACAAACATACGTCCGCACACTGCCAGCCCCCTCTTTTGTACTAAATAATGTGATGCCGTGGACAGTGACAATAATCTCCGTTTTAAAAGCATCTTATCTGAGTGGACAGATTTCTGCAGGCTGTGGGACAAGTGGGGAGATGGGTGGGGGCTTGAATAGAGACAAGAGTGAGGGGGAGGGGAGGGCATATGTCCTGAAAGTCCGGGGAGGGATTTACACAATCGTTCAATATTACCCTGAACATGTGACAAATGGGAGAAGAGTGGGCTGAAGGGAGCTGTGGGAGATGAAGAGAGAAAAGAGCGCGATGTAAAGTAAAAACCACAAACTGGCAAAAGGGTGCAAACAAATGATAAGATGTGACAGGCGAGGAAAGCAGGTAGCATGTAACAGCTAAGCTCTGAAAGAACGGGAAAAGAGAAATTCAGAAAGGGATGCAGGAAGGACTGAATGAAAACTAAAGTGGATAAACAGTACTAGGAGGCAACAAAACTCCCTAGGACTCAAAGTTAAACCTCTTTTATTAGCATCGGAAGCCAATTAAAAATTCATTGTGATAAATGTTAGAGGAAGGAAGTCATAAGCCTGACTAAAGTGTACTTTCTTTCTGCTGTTTGTTTACCTCATTGATGTGGATGTTGACTTAATAGTACAAAACCGACCCACTGGGGTGGAGTCATGGGGTGACAACAGGGTTCATTCATGCACACGCCTCTATGTGCTCATACTTTGGTTCAGTTCAGTTTCAAATATGCAATTAAAATAAACAAAATCATCCTACATTAGTGGCTATGAAAAAGCATGAAAGCTTATTAGAACTAGAGCCCAACCAATTGGTGGGCTGGTGAATTAATCAGCTGATTATAGCGTATCATTGATTAATCAACATCGGTCAATATGTAACCAATGTATTAACTTTTTTGCTGGTGAAGATTCTGTCGCTCTGCTCCTGTGTGTCTGTGGTGCCCGGAGAGTTGGAGGAATAGTGAAATGTGTTCAGTTCCAGTTCCCCTTTGACAATCACAGATCGCTACACCCCCCACTCCCATCCATGTCCTTCCTGTGTCCCTCACAATTTTATTTTGCAGGTGTGCCTGGGTATTAAGACTGTAATTGTCACTTACATTTTAAAGAATGGTTTATCCAACAATTTTTGAATCAACAAACAATTTTTATGTCAAAATATGGGATCAATTTGTTTTAGTGTACGAATGAAAGCATATCACCTGAATAACATAAAAAGGAGCTGGAGCCCTGCATTCCCCTCATTTACACTGGGTACTTTCATAAAAAAAAAGCAAACCTATTATTTAAAAGTGGCGAGGCAGCAGAAAGGAAATATGTGCACAGGGAGAGAAAAGACAGTTGCATATATTTGAGTTGAATAATTAAGCAGTAAAGCCCTAAGAAAGTGAGCATGCCAGTCGTGTCATGTTTAAGTGGTTTATGCCTGAAAAAGCCAAGAAGGCCACATAAGATGTTTTATGAGGGCTTCATACTGTATGTATGAGTGCACCCGAACCTGTATATATGCATTATGTATGACATAATGTATGTTTTAAGGATTTTAAGATTAATTAATCACTAAAGCATGATGAGGAGAACCAATTGTACAAATAGCATCTGAAACATTATTGTAGTGAAATGTGTATTAACTCATTCATAATGTCATCTCCAACAGAAGAGTTAAAAGACAGAAAACAGTCCTATGCACAACAAATTCCATTAGATCAAGGGTGTCAATGATCTTTAAGTTATTTTGTTATTATTTTACTGGAGATCTAATTGGATTGTACTGTATGTGACCCCTGAACTAAAATGAGTTTAATACTTCTGCATTAGAGCTCCAGATTTCACATTTAATGAAAGCTTGTGCCATGTTCCAGCCTGGCAGGCCAAACTAGACATGAACTGTATAGTCTGGAATCGGACCATTGAGAGAGTGCGGGTCAACTGTTGTCCTTCAAACTGTTCCTGCACGTAATAGGCTGGTTCTATGACCAATCAGAGCAACCGACAGCATGGCGTATTCAGAACTACAAGTGGTGCCAGGTGCTATATTAGACTTTTACCGTAGCCGGTCGGCAAAACAGCAAATACATCCTTCTTTAAAAAGAATGACTTGAGTGCTTCTTTCTGCTCAACTTTCAAAGAAAAGCTCAAGTCTAACTCTTAAAACTCTGAACTTAAAATCGATGACAAAAGCCAATTCAAATGTGGTTCATTCGCCACATCCATCTTCAGTGCTCTCTATGGTTGTTCTGCTATCTTGTCCTCACAGCCCAGTTGTCATTGTGCAAAGCCCGCCCCAGCGACTCCCTACACAGACAGAGCGTTTTGATTGGTCCGAAATACTTTGTGTTGGACCAACGATGGGCTCCTACCGTGTGATGCTAGACCACAAACTTGACAAGAATATTTTCTGTCGCTATGTGCTCTAAATTTCTGGGCTAGCCATGTTCCATATTATAGGCCAATTTGTTTATTTGCATCCAGAGAGACGAATGATATGGACCCAGAATGGATATGGAGAGACCAGGTCTGAATAGAAGTACTCAGTCCACTTGGGATTACATCCAGATCTTACTAATTACTGGACCACTGTAACATGGTAATTAAATGCACTTCCTGGCTCTTCCATAGTGGATTTCTTCTGGAGGTTGTAATGGAATAGAATAGAATAGAATAGAATAGAATAGAATAGAATAGAATAGAATAGAATAGAATAGAATAGAATAGAATAGAAAAGAATAGAAATTTATTGTCATTGCACATATTTCAGATCAACAAAATTACATTCCAGATTACAACAGACCAAGATCACATAAACACAAGACATACAGTTGTACAGTTGAGGTACAGTTGTAACTGATGATTCGCAATGAATGCGCCCCGTTTTTGCAGATGTGAGAGGGAAAACATCAGGAGTTCTAGGTGAGAAAAAAGACAAACACCAACCTGTAGTCATACTCTACGTGTTGGTATTTGTGAAAAACGGCCTCTGGCAGAAAGCCCAACACAACAACAGTTACGCACAGGACTAGCACGTGATGATCAGGGAAAGTAAAGGGAGCGACCTTCAGTTGTTACGAGGAGGAACAATAATAGAACAGTTGTTTTTACTGAATCCTTCTCAGCCACGGCTCCTCATCTAAAATCCTCATCATTCAGTGCTCTTTATTTTCACTAAATTAGAAATGACTTTGGATAGTCTTTATGTATCTAACTGATGCACTGGATGACTGTATAAAATGTTTTGGATCATCTACTGTAAAATTTTAATTTACCATTTTAACACTTGCTTATTTTGCACATATGCTAATCACAAAATGTTCTCATTATTTAACCAGTGGATGGATTAAGAAATGATCAGCGCTGAAGAGTTATATTGACATTCTACATTCATTGAAAATTCCAAGAATGTCCCATATTTATTTTCAAAGCTATATGTGCATGGAAGGATGTAATGTCCCCCTGCATGTATATACTATGGAAGCTCGATTTGATCATGCCGTTCAAACCATTTTTTTATATTTTTTTCTTGTGATAACAACATAATTTTCTCGTTATCTCAAGAAAACAAATATTGTTTTCTCGTGATAACGACATAATTCAATAGGTTATGTTGGCAATGCATGACAGGAAAGTCACTTCACAGTTCACAGACAGCACCACAGCAGCAGAAATGGATCAACGTATTGTGCATTTATTTAACCAAGGACTGACACAGCCTGAGTTAGCAGCGTGCCTTTCTGTAAATGACAACATACACATCAGTGTGCGTCATTTAAGAAGACATTTGGCCAGGCTTCACTGCACTCAGTGCTTGATAAAATTATGTCGTTATCATGAGAAAACAATAGTTGTTTTCTCGAGATAACAAGAAAATTATGTCATTATCACGAGAAAACCATATTTGTTTTCTCGAGATAACAAGAAAATTATGTTGTTATCTCAAGAAAACAATATAAAAAAAAAACTGTTAGAACGGCATGACCGAATCGGGCTTCCGTAATATTCACCTCTAGACAAAAATTTGTAAAACATTTAAAATATAACTTCATCAATTACATGCAGTAGTTTCTCTTTATTTTTAAATTACTTAAACAATAAAAGAAAAATAAGACTGTTTTTTTCCACTACTGCAAAGGTGTTACACTCAGTGAGATGGACTGTGAATGTGTATGACCCATAACATTTCAGCGGAGAGTGACTCAAACTGTGTTTCACTCCAGTGTCCGGAGGGGACACTGATGTGCTGTAACACTGGTAACCCCAAAGTGTTTCCTCCAAACTATTAAGGTCACAGGAATTCATTCAGTCTGAGGTCTGTGTACACATTTAAATTCATGGTCTAATGGACACATGTACACACATACAGTGGCGTGAAAGTTGAAAAGTTCGTTCCAGATACTGTTTAGATAATGTAATATCTGTTTTGAGACTCACCTTGTCTGGATCCAGAAGTGAATGTACACCAAAGCTCATACAACCCAGCAGAACACTCATCCTGTTGAGACCCGGAATACACAAACAGGAAAAAAGAAACTAAATGAATGCTTATTTAACTCTGTGACATCTGAAGTGTGCTTTCTCTCTACCAGAGATCTTGAATCCAACAACAAATACAAACCTCATCAGTCTGATTGAAGTTTTTCATCTTAACCCTTCAAGACCCAAAAGCATCTACTGATCTAAAGTGTTTAATAATCGTTGATCCACTACATGTGGATAATTCAATGAAAAGCTTTTCCGCAGCATCAGTTGTCTTTTTTGGATGGATTCGCAACATTTATTCAGATGCTTGTTTTAATCTGGAATTAATAAAATATTTTGCTAAATTTTTTTTTTAATTTTAATTTTTTTCTTTTTATATAATAACCTTTGAATTTACTGAGCTTTTATTAACACCTACATGGTGAGCAAACTAAATATAGGAAAATATCTGATTTTCACATGAAAAAATCCAAAGAATAATATTACAATAAATGGTGATAATTTCTTGGTAATGATTAAATTTAATTAAATTCACTTGGATGTCACCACAAAAATAGTTGTGGGTCTTTATGGGTTAATGTCATTTTATTTTTCAAAAACAGCCTGCTTCCAAATGATAAACTCATCTATCGTATGTGGAAATGAATTAACTAATCTCTTGGGTAAAGCAGATGTGTTTTCTGGGGAATTATAAAATTTAAGAAAGATAATCAAAGCAATGACAAACAATGCAGAGAAAATGAAACCGGTAACATTACTTGTTCTGTTACCAGCCTGACATATAATGCATGTAATTACATAGGAGCATGTGTGGAGTGAGATGTTTAATTATGCATACATGAAAAAACTGTTCAACAGTCTCCCAGCTGGACAGGACTAATGCAGCTGCTGATGCTGTTTGAAGGGCAAACTAACAGCGAACACCTCAAATGTTTCTTGGCTTTGCTCACATACATGAGTCAGTGACCGAAAAAACACAGCTGTACTGACAGCGTTTCACAGAGAAAATGTTAAGTCTATGATAATCTGTTCTACCACACTGGTTACAGAATGAAGATGTAGTTCAGTGACAATAGGCTTTTTTACAAAAAATATTCAGCCAGAACATCTGCATATACACAAATGCAAAGCCTAATTAATTTTCACCATGTCACTACAAAACTGCCACAGTACGATTTGTGATTTGCATACAAATTATTTGAAGTAAAATACCACATTTGTTTAGTCTGAGAAAAGTTAAACAAGCTTATATGCAGCTGTAGCTATGTCAAAAAGGATGCCGACTTAACACAAACAATGTCATTTTTATATTTGGATAATATAATAATTATATATTTGTATAATGATAAATTTTAAGAGGGGCCACTGAATGTTAGAGTTATGCTACCATAATGACTATAGACACAAAGGAAGACTTTGGACTTTGAAAAAATAATTAAATTGAAAAAAATTCCACTTGCAAGGGTGCAAAAGTTAGTGTGCTCAGTTATCAACCGAGGAAAAATAAAAGAACAAGAAAAAGCAACTGTACCACTGACAAATAGATGACCATCCTTTTTCAGTGTGTTGCAAGCATCTAAATTTAAAGTTCTGAGCAAATAAAAAAAACCCAACAAATTGTATTTAAAGTAACGTATGACTGCCATTACTAATTTTTCTTCAAATTTGTAAAACCCCAGTGACAGCTTCTTTATCACTAATCCTTAAGTCTTTCCATACTCATGCACCTGAATCACTTCCCTCATGGTGAAAAACGTTAAAGTGTACTCCATCGCAAGCCGTCTGTTTGTTCAGATACTAAACCAAAACCAAAACCACACTGTCACTCGGGCCTTTTTGGAATTCCATACAGCTACAGCAACAGCAAGAAGCAATGAAGCTGTTTCCATGTTTGTTGCTGCTGAATACAGCGGCTGTGTTGATTTCTCATTCCCACAATGCACTTTGCAACAAAATTTACGAAAAGGCCCGAGTGACCTTTCGGTTTGGTATGTAAACAAGACAGCTTGTGATGGAGTACACTTCGATGTTGTTCACTGTGAAGGAAGTGATTCAGGCACATTAGCATGGAAAGACTTGTGGATAACTGATAAAAAGGCTATCACTCAGGTTTTACAAATTTGAAGAAAAATTAGTGATGAATATTATTCACTGATTTAAGAAAATGCCCTATCTTCTGCTAATCTGTATGCCAGTTGTGGTTTGTATTTGAATTTGGATTCAGCCTCATCTCCCATATAAAGTTTTAATAGTCTTAATAATTTCACTAACCTTTTGTAGAGTCCACCCATCATAATATATTTTTACATTTAATAATTCAACAATCACAAATAGAGCTGGGTCATTAATTGGTGCTTTAATACAAGCAGCAATATTTTCACTCTAAATAAATATCCTGCTGTGAACATTCCGTTTCTGGAAGTGTAAATACATCTACTTTTGGCAACACACAGTGTCACTGTGTTCGTCCGTTACAGGATTGCTCATATTCATGTAAGGATCAGCTGGGTTTGGCTACAGCAGCATTTTGGCCACTGTTCTGTGGTGCTTAAGAGGATTTGCTGAAGAGGCATTGCTTTCCAAAACTTCCTCACAGCAGCACAGCTGGAGAGAGTTGAATAAGCAATTTTAGGTTGGACGGTATTGTAAACTGCTCACATGGGTGGTGCAGGGGTAAAGTTCACTTCCTCCACTGCAGATATGTGGGGTTTGATTTCTCAGCATTAGTACTGCTAGGTTAGCTGAGCATACCAACACCCACAATCTTCCATGCTGGTGTCATGGTTTGCATTTATTTTGTGATTTAACTTCTGATTTGCCTCTTTGTGGGTCCTTTTCAGTTTACTTTCTGCCTTCATGTCTCTACCCCAAACCCACCGTCACACCTCTGTTGTGTGTATCATCAGCCCTGTTGTGTCTCACCCGTTTCCCTGTTTGGCCCGTCAGCAGTTTTCCACTTTCAGTTTCCCTCCTTTGGTCCTGCCTCCACCCAAAATTCACCTGTACTCCATTCTGTCATCACCCAGACTACATATACCACTCATCTTCCTTCTGTTCTCTGTCAGTTTGTAACTTGGTTCCAGCTTGTATTTCTTGTGCTCTTTGTGTTCATTTTTAGTCACTTTTGTGTTTTTGGATTTTACTTCCCACTTTCCCACTCTTTTGGTTTGGGCACTTTCTTCGCTGAAAGTTTGCTGTGATCCTTTTTTTTTGCCCTTGCATCTGCATCTAGGTCTTCCCTTCATTGCAAAACCTTCACAGTACAAACTGAACCAAAAATGGACCCAGCAGACTACTGATTCTCCCAGCATGCTGTGTATGCAGCTGGCTGCTAGGGCAAACAGCTGAGATTACACATCACATCTTCAGCCCAAGACACTTTCCTCCAGCCTGCACCTGCACCAGTGTGAGGCCTTCATTCTGGGGGACATGGCACGTCATCTGGACAACCCTCACAAAAAGCAAGGTTGTGATTCTAAATACCCACCAACCCATGATGCTGCAGAACATCAGCCTCCAGTATCTGCAGCGGGCCTTCATTCTGCTCCCACTGAGTGTTCGTCTCCACCTTTGAACCTCCTCACCAGTCTCCTTGTTATCTGTCTTCTGTCTCTGCTGGGTGTCTCCCTCCTGTCCCTGAGACACATCGTTCTTATTTCCTACAGGTACAGTCCTGCAGTTCCAGAGGTGATGCCACCTGGGCTGGCACCAGTACTGATCTCTTCAAACTCCATGCACCCACATCCAGCTCCAGAGCCCCCAACACCGGTGCTGTCTGTGCTGCTGTGAGGATTCAACCTCTACCTTCTCCTCAAAAAATCCTGCCATCTGCTGCTTGATTTGTCACCAACCTCTAAAGGGGTTCTGTCTCCACCTCTGCCTGGGGCCCCCCATTCATCCACCAGAGGGGTCCCAGCTCCACCTTTGTCTGAGGCCCCCTGGCTGTCCAACAGAAGGGTTCATGTCTTTTCATGGAGCCCATCCACCATCCTTCCCACCTCTGACTTCACACATGGAAAGCCAGGTCGGCCAGGTTCCCTGGTTCTCATGTCTTTGTGGCTGATCTCTCAGTTGGCCTCCCGGGTTCTCCAGTGTTCAGTGCTGGTCTCTCAAGTCCTCCAGGCAACTGGCTTCCCTGTTTCAGGTTTTGTTCCTTACGTTCCTCTTCCTGAACCTCTGTCTTCAACCAACTTGGTTTAGATTTGTTTTGTTTGGACTCATCTTCTCTTTGCCAGTCAGTTTTGAACACCATACTCCTCACCATGCCTCTTTCAGTTTGAACTCCTTTTAACTTGTAAGTTTGCTTTGTTAAGGAATCTTGTTTTTGGTCTGGCATCTGCATCCAGACAGTACATTTACAGTTCAAAGAAAATAATGTTTCTTAAAAGCATATTTAATTTAAATTAAAAATACATTTATGTATTTAAAATGACCACAATCATTTTGTGTGCATTTGAAACATTGACAGTGCAAGCTCAAATCTATAGCAGGGATGCAAATCAACACACAGGTACAGCACATTGACCACTGAAGGTCTTTAATAACAATTGCACCTTAGCGCACAGGAGTGGACTTATTTAACAGACTGTGGCTAAAGGATTTTTCTGTTCTGCTGTCCAGATCACTGCCATTCATTTGAAATGACCAAATTCATTGCATGACATGCTCTCCTGACTTCTTTAGTTTGTCCAAAGCCCAATCCCAATTCACCCTTTGGCCCTCCCCCTACCCTACCTCTTCACTTTTCCACTTGGCACTTGAAATATTCACTTATGAAATTGGACTACCCTTCGACACCTGTTACGCCATCAGCAGTCATCGATGCCGCTATAACTATGTTTATGTAACAACTTCGTTTGTGAAAGAATTCACCATACACCAGCAGCTGTAACCATCTCTGCTGCGTGGGCTTTGGGCATCTTTTTGTGGTCATCAACTGCAAACCACAGAAATGTGGTCTGTAATACACTGAAACAGCATTAAAAGGATGATCAAATGATGAAGTTATTTACAAAGAAAATAATTAGTTTTGTGTGTTTGAGTCAACACACTGCTGCACTTTTCTTTTTAACTGTGTTTACCTTCATCTTGCTAATGATTCAAACAAAATTATGGGAAATTTCTCTTACCCCTCCATTTGTAGTGCAGTCCTGAAAAATCTCTGTTTTGAGGGCCAAACAGCACTCTCCCTTAGCCCTTCCATTCTGACTCATGGAGAATCAGGACACCCCTACCCCTTTAAATGAACATGCAAAATGAAGGGGTAGGGGGAAGGGGGAGGGCCAAGGGTTGAACTGGGATTGGGCCCAAAACAACCATTTAGATGGTCTGATGACTGCCAGAGGGCTTTTGAGGCTACTAAAGCTCTTCTCTGCTATACTTCTGTTCTCGCAGCCCCAAACAGTCCCTCCAGGATTTCGCGGGCGTTTTTGGAGATTGTTGAAGCCTAAAATGTCTGATGTTGCATGAACTTTTCCAAAAAATTGCAATGAAAGTTGCGGTGCTTTTTAGGTTTTTGTTGTGATTACATTGCATGAGGAAGTGAAAGTTGCGATAAATAGTTGCAATTTTCCCTTTTTTGGAATCAAAATTAAGTAATATTTTGAATATTCAGTTATTATTGGAAAATTAATTCAAAGTCACTGTGATATGGTCATTAAAACAACCTTACCGACATGGCAAATAAACAATTACAAAAATGCAACAAAATATTTATTTATTATTTATTATTATTATTACTTATTTTTTATTTATTTATTTAGGGAAGCTCTGAGTTTTCTGTTTCACAAAGGGAGCTAACTCAAACCAGAGAAGGAGGGCCAACTCTAGCCCGTTTCACAGACAGAGGTAACTCTGGGTCAGTTACCATAGTACCAGACTCAATGAACCTAACCTGGACCCGACCAGAGCTTCCCTCATTTCAGGGTTAACAGACAGAGTTTTCACTAAATCTGCTTTGTGAAACGGACTCCAGACAGAGTCCAGCTCCACCAGTTTCAGGCTTTATTAATGGACTGAGCAGACAGGAACAAAAGTTGATGCACGTGTCGGACGTTCACTGTTTGGATAGAGGCACCACTGTCCCACTGACAAACATAAACACAGCCCAATTTAATTTTTTTTTTTTTCAGAAAACAGTATCTCGTTAATTCAGAAAAACAGAGCCGAATTATATCGTTAATTCAGAAAAACAGAGCCGAAATTATTGTTTGTGTGAATGGAATAGCTTCCGCATGTACATTTAAAACAACACACCTTTATTCTCTCTGCTCTTGCATTTGACCTGGTTGCCACCGCTTCAGTCACTGTCATTTGTCTGGTCTGACGTCCTCCTGCCTGCATTTCTGTACATCTCAAAGCCAAAATGCTTCTCAATGGATGACTTTTTTCTGCTCTATCACGATGTTGCACGCTGTACAAAATAGTTTGCCTCCACTTTAATGCAGAATAGTGGGGTACTGCTTTTCCTGATCTTTGGCTGTTATTTTTGTTGACAAATGTGAAATGCTGGCGCACATGTTGCTTCATATTCTAAACATGGAAAGGCAGAAGGTAGTTAGTCAATGTCAGCTCAAGACATCGTAAATGATTGGTCACGTTTGGGGGAAAGTCACGGTGATTGGTTAAAATTGTAACATCGTGCTCAATTCACGGGGATTGGCTGAATTTGCATTGAAGCTCCAAATCGCAACATCACGAAATCCTGGAGGGTCTGCCCAAAATTCAACCATTTAACCCATAAAGACCCAAATATACACCAGTGACCAAAATCATTTACTGATGTTAACTGTATGATACCTGTTGATCCACTATTCCTACCAATCAATGTAAATAATAATAAAAAATAAATAATAAACTACATTTTTTCACCTGTTCATGGTCATCACATATGACCTATTTGGACATTCAAAGGCCCCATAGTGATGGTGGAAACACTGCCATCTTCTACAACATTGATTCACCAGTAAAACCCATAGAGTTGAATTAATGACAGAGGATGGAGGCATTGGGTTTATGTTCAGTTAATGTCATTTTACTGAAAAAGTCACTTTTTCTTGCACTTTCTCTGTTTTTGGTATGATAACCCTCAAATGTAACCTCAGCATGATATTAAAGGACATGACAAGTAAATTAAATATAGGAAAATACCAGATTTTCACAGAAAAAATGCTAAATACAGAGGATATTATTATGATAAATTGTAATAAATCACCTGAGAAAGGTTAAATAGAAAGAAAAAATAATTTCAGAACTGCCACAAAAGTAGTACTTTGTCTTTATGGTTTAAAGTGGACATTGATGCCAGTGCACGGGGAGTGCTGTTGGTGCAGGAGGATGACTAAGGTGTTGATCATCTTGTTCGTTACTTTTCCAAAAAGTTTCTCTAACACCAACTGTACTACAGCACAATTGAAAAAGAGGCCTTTTCATTGTTCTTGGCTTTGCAACATCTCATTTCTGGTTCAGGTTGTCTTCTCTGACCACAACCCACTTGTGTTTTTGGCCCAGATGCAGAACAGTAATGAGAGGTTCATGCGTTGATCCATATTGGTTCAGGATTTTAACGTAGAAATCCATCACAAAAATGGTTTAGATAATGTTACTCTGTCTTGGTCTTGTCAAATCAAACCTTTTCTTTAGGGGAGGAAATGTTTGATTTTCTTGGTTGGAGAGGTGTGATGACCCATGTAGTCCTAATGGGTTATGTATTTCTGTTGTTTGTATTTTGTTGAGGTCTCTCTCCCTCTCTTCAGTGCTATAATTACTGTGATATGATTGATCAGCCGCAGGTGTGTGTGACTGGCAGAACCTGATGCTGATTAGCGAGGAGTGAGGATGAAAGGTGGCTGTTGCTGATTGTCTGCCCCTTCTGCTCATCCCATTCCCATTTCCAGTGATAGTGGTGTCGTGATTGTTGCGTTGTTTTTGTCTTGTAAAGTTTGTAAATATTGTAAATTCAATTATAGATGATTTTCAAAGCTACGTCATCACTGAATACGCCCACATTGTTGACTCAAAACAAAGCCACTGGAACTGAACGCAGCCGCCATTGAATCCCCAGCGAAGATAAAGAAGAGA
>JAQQZY010000005.1:55554496-55565321 GCA_030068375.1 Ostorhinchus rueppellii
ATCTATCTATCTATCTATCTATCTATCTATCTATCTATCTATCTATCTATCTATCTATCTATCTATCTATCTGGATAGATGGATGTCGATGTCAATGTCTTAGGCTTCTCAACTGGAGGGTACATGAAATATCACTTTTCATGAGTTGATAGAGGCCTATGGCTTGTGTCCCACCAGAATAGAGAAAAATACTGCCAATGGAAAAAAAAAAACTACAAATAAATACAGGAGTACACAAAAGGCCAACTCTGTAACACAGATAAAAGAAATATATTCAACATATAAAGGATATATACAAAGTAATTATCAAGAAAATATATTTCACAAAGTGTACTGTACACAATACACAAATTCTGTAGACCGCAAGGAGACACTAATTATTATTAAAGACATACAATTTGTAACAAAGTAATTGCTGGTTTTTAGGTAATCCACAGAACCTGTTTGCGCCCCCTAACGACAGAGTCTCCGGTAGACTCCAAACTGATGACGTGGTTCGGTCGGGTTGACCAGACCAGCAGGATGGCCGACCAGAGCAGGCAAATAAAACTGGCTGCAGCTAAGAAAAAGGTAAGTTATTTTCCAGCTGACTTGGCTAAACATCACAGTAACCACCGGTATTACCTGTGTCTGTATGTTGGTTGTCCCGGTTGCTTTTTTCGCCGTTTTAGTATGTTTATACGGACCTGGGGTGTTGGCATTACACGTCGTCCGACCCCTGCGCTGTCGCATGTCCCGTCTCCATCGCTACTCTTTGGGCTGTATTGCAAAGGACAGACCGGGGATCGTTCTAGGCCTGTACTGCAAGCATTAACTTTTCCCAGATTATGTATACTATTTTTAGTTCATGGAGGAATCTGTAGCATTGTGCGTTGTGTAGTTAGT
This sequence comes from Ostorhinchus rueppellii, assembly GCA_030068375.1. Taxonomy (NCBI): domain Eukaryota; kingdom Metazoa; phylum Chordata; class Actinopteri; order Kurtiformes; family Apogonidae; genus Ostorhinchus; species Ostorhinchus rueppellii. Next base: position 55,555,382 of record JAQQZY010000005.1, read on the forward strand.
CAGTGATTAACTTGATGTATTTTCCTTGCTCAGGGGTTTGACGTGTCTTTTAAGCTAACGTTAAATGTCATTATTAGCAAACCTGAGCGAGCTACCGAATGCATGCCAGTGTTAGCTAGCAGGCAGCTAACTCATGAATAGTTGTTTAAGTGTAGCCCACAGGATGGCACACGGCAGTCGGCTAGCTTTCTGACTTCTCTGCAGTTCTTTTAGTTAGACAATGTCACTGTGTAACGATTTCCAAAACAAACACAGGGAGAGTATCTTAGCTTAGTTAGCTTTAGGTGGATAACCTTAGAGTGCCGGGGGACTGTTTTGACAGCTGACACCCCTCTTCCCTGTCCTGCTCTGTGCTTTAGCTAGGTGTGTTGTTTGGCTAGTCAGAAAGATGGCCCGATCAGCTGTGAAATGTTGGGCTTCAGGAAATGACTCGTCAGCATTTCTTGACTTCAGGCAAGCTTCGTGGACGAATGTACGCAGCTTTATCACTGGATGTGTCGTTACATTCAAACCCACGTATTCCAGAAGTGGTATATCCAGAAGTGTACCCTTAAGTACATTATGGTCAGCCACGGCAGCTGTCACAGGCCTCATGCCCAAGTACTTTCAGGCAGGGGAAATTCAGGAGTTGTATATCGAGGGTTAAACTACACCTTGCTGGATGTAAATGACCAGTTCTTTCAATAGTAAATCAGTAGAAATCAATAAATTAAAAACAAAAAACAAAACATTTTTTCATATCCTGTAATTGATTGTGAAAGTAGTCCAATTAGAACTTCTACATTCAGAACCTTAAAAACAAACGTTGTCAGTCTGCAATATAATGGGTTCCTGTTATGTTTTTGGAATATTTTCAATCCACTGCATTAATGCTAATGTTGAAATTACTTATTTCAAATTAGTGCTGTAGATGTTTAAATTCATGGTATTTTGAATTGCTGTCTGTTGTTTTGTTTAGTCAACCTCACTGCATTATATTTTATAAGATAGTCTTGTGTGTTAGTATACGTTCTTAGTTACAATCCATCACTAAAACAAAGCAACACTATTGTTAATTTGTGAGCAATGTCTGTGAATTCCAGTCTGCATTTGTTACCAAATCCTCTCAACTGTGCTTACATTGTCTCGACTTAAGACCATAGCATCTCTACTTCCTTTATAATGTGTTTGCTTTGGTAATAGTTGTGGTTAAATTGTAGAACCCCATAAATAGCAATAAAGAAATAACATTTTAAATACAGAAGAGTAAAATGTACCCCCGTAGTCATCAGTAGGTTGTTGCATTCTCCCTAATTACAATCTGTCCTCTCTCCTCTCCTTATCAGCTGAAGGAGTTTCAGCAAAAGAGCTCCCCTGCCAGTGTGGGAGGAGAGAAGGGGGGAGGTGGAGGTGGAGCAGGGGCCAAGAAGAAGAGGAGAGTGAAGGGAAACCTTGATGCACCATCAACAGACAGAAGCTCTCCAGATAAAGTAAGTCAGTCTTAGACTTCACACTCGCCCATCTCTCTTGCCATTTTGCACCTGTTGGAAGAAGTATTTCCTTTTTTTTTTTAAGTTCTAATAAGTTCTAATCTAGACTAATGAAAAAACCTAATAAGTTACAAAGTCATTTGGCTGAATTATTTTCTAGTTTTTAAATGTATTCCTCCTAATCAACATATGTAATGCCAACATCAGTGATAACACAGGTCTCATGGTTGGGTAACATGGAAAAGGTGTTAATCTAAGAAAATGACTAAAGTTAAAAGGGAACAAAAGGGAAAGGTAACAAGTTAAAAAGAAAAAAAAAAAAAAAGAAGAGCACAGTCATGTACAATTTTGCCTATCTTTCCTTTTTTGTGTTGCACTGGGATACCACACCTGTGGTAATACACTGGGCTGTTGGTCCATGTGTTTGTGCCACTTACTTCTGAAGTGGCGTCCACAAATTTTTTGCCTTTTACCTCACTCAATTTTCTTTTTCTCTGCTGGTCAAAACTACTATATTTAAATATCAAGACCCACCTCTTACAGTGGTCTGCTTTAATGCAAATTGTGAGGAGACATCACAAGACATGTGACTCCTTCAACTTTCACACACAGGGGTTAACTTTCAGATCTGTTTCCTCAGAGTGCCTTGGTCAGTGTTTAAGCCAGACTGGAATTTGTGTTTCAGTACTCAAGACATCTGACTTTGGTTGTCAGTTTTTGGTTTTTTTTTCTTCAGCTTCTCTGAACTGTTTTTGTGAACAAGGGCAGGTTAGACTCTTCGGTATGAAGCCAAACAAGATGAAACTCTTAGTGACGCTGGAAACAATCAACATGGATTTTATGACTGACATAGGAGGAATTGGGAATTAAAGATACTCAATTTTATGTAATTTTTGTCTACCTGGTTAACTTGTAACCAAAGAGTTTAGTTCAGTACGAGACAAAATGCATATCTGTATCTAAAAGTTGGCAAATAATTATTGACTTGATGCTGGTTGCAATGTGAAAAGGATACGTGAGAAAGTTGTTGTAGGGCTGATAATAGAACGTAATACAGTTAGAGTTGTTGGGGATTATGCCACTACACAATAATACAGGAGTTTTCAAAGTGGTGGGACACAAGATGATTTTCAGAAACCTCTCAATGGGATCCCTGAGGTGCTTACGATTGATTAAGGGCAGTATCTTGGCACTTGTCCTTTGAAGGAAGGGTATTGATATTGTGAGTATTAAGGTGGATAGTAAGTGCTTTCATTTTCAAAGGGTAAATGTTTCATTAATCAAGTATGTATAACAGCTTGACAGCGACAAACAGGTAAGGCATTGTTTGGCCTACACGTTTGACTAGTGGTGTCACATTAAAAAAAACAAAAACATAGAAAGCCCAATAAATGTTGTAAAAAGGACATATTAACTTAAATAAACATAATATTAGCATACCCCCCGAACTCCTACACATAAAACAGAACACAATGAGTAAAATGTCAATACCCACAATGCAGTGCGGTGAATATGCCACAGTATCATTGCGTGACTCCTGTGCGCATGTTTTTTTTTGTGTTTTTTTTTATGTTTCAGCCACTTCAGGGATAGTGGGGGTCACCAGTCTCAGACACCAGTATTTTGGGATTCGCAAGTTTAAAAGTTTGGTAACCCCTGTAGTAATAAGCAATTTGGACGGTGCTGCTGCCCTTTTATTCTAATGTAATGACCAGAAAGATCATTTGATGAAATATAGCCACTGTTTACTGACCTCTTGAGGAATGTGTAATACAATCCATAGTTCCTCCTTATTTTCCATACCTGTTCCTCTGTGCCTGTGTAGCAGCTGCTTCTCTGTGCCGGTTTTCTTGTATCTTTGTCACTTTCTAAATCGTTCTCTCTTCTTCACATCTCTTTCACTCTCCATCCTTGTCTGTTCTCTCCTGTAGTTTGACAGTATTCTGAAAGCTCTTAGTCAAAGCAATGGCATTGTCCTCCCTCCATATTGCAGCGGTCAGGTGAGCTTCCTTTCTCTCCTTTGTTCCTCTCTTTGCCTGATTCTTGTCTCTCTATCCATTTCTGTATTCTTGTGATGCTAATAGCTGCTTCTTATCTCGTATTTGTTATTGCACTGCTTCCAGACTTTTAACTCTGTGAACTTATTCTGTCACAGAAACCAGAAAATGTAGGATGATATTAAGTGCAAATACTTGCCACGGTTTTAAACTTATCATAAGGTGGTGTAGAGGTAAAGTGGGTGACATGATCCTCAGTAACATGGCTGTGTTATGTGGTACTGTGGCCATATTCAGGCCTGGCATTGACATATATCGTGGGTGATCTAATCAGAAGTGGACAGCTCCTAAGTAGCATATCACTCAGGATACACTGATACTCTGATTTCTCATGACACATCTATTGAAAACATATGAAATCTCACCAAGTTTTATTATGCTTCATATCTGTAGTGCTGCCTGAGTGGAGTGCATCTGAAGGATGCTCTATCACTTTTTCTCTGTGGAAAAAAAACACAGTATTTACAGCCCATATAATCTGCTAGAAATTCATTAACATGTTTTGACCCTTAAAGACCCTCAACTCTTATCCTCTGCATTTTGTATTTTTCAGTGTAAATCACGTTTTTTCCTATATTTAAATCACTGATCATGAGTAGATGTTCATTAAAGCTTACAGTAAATTCAAAGGCTCGTACATCAGAACAGGGAAAACTAAAGGAAAAAAAATGCCTTTTTTTTAAGCCAAGTATATGATTAACTGAATATAAAACAAGTGCATGCATCCACTGTCATTTAATAAACTGCATAGGTTTTACTGGCAAATCAATGTTGTAGAAGATAATGGTGTTTTCACATTCATCATAGAGCCTCTGAACATCCAAATGGGTCATATGTGATGACCACGAAAACCTGTGTTTTACCTCAATTTTTTTACATGTATTGGTAGGATTAATGGATCAACAGGTATGAAACATTTTAGATCAATAGATTATTTGGGTTGATAATGGATGTTTGGGTCTTTATGGGTTAAATGCTTTACCAGTAAATCAGAAAACATTCCACCTTAAAAGCTGCCACTAGTCTTCACAGTGAACTACATTAGCCAAGAATCATTAAAAATCCAGCCTGTTTCACCCTAATGAAGAACTTGTTTATTTTCATATAAAGTGTTAGATCTGATCCACAGAGATGCATTTACAGATGCATTCTAATGCCAGATGTGATCAGATGCTGTCCACCTGAGAACAGATCATGAAAAACCCTCCTTATTGCCAGGTCTGAACAGAGCCATTGTGCATGGCATGACAGATATGCATGTATGTTGTACTGATACTTTCATTTCTCATTTGTTTTAAATGGATATAATGCACTTGTGCAGTTTTGAGGGTTATGGTCATATGATAACAGATCATGCTTAAAAGTAACGCAGAATATCTTCTTCTTCAAGTTGTAATTGCATTAATATACAGTATTATTTTGTCAGGTATTCAGAAGTCTCTGAGGAGTTCATGGGGCATTAGTGAATAAAGTGATATAGCTTTCTTGTTACCTTTCCTGTACTATAAACTCTTTTTAATTCAATACCAGTAAAGAATTATTGCACTCCTCCATCTAAATATGGTTTATTTTGCATTCATCTTAAAGAGTGAATGGAAATGAGGTGGTCCTCTCTCCACAATGAATCCTAACTACATTTTTTGTTAGCATTAAACCAGTGTTTTCATTTTTGTGTATGTGTGTCATCTTAGACGTTTGCAGACATGGAGACCATGGGGCCTTCAGTTCCCCAACTGCACAACGACCCAAAGGGCGAGCCTGGTCACAGCTCACCTGTGTCTAACCCTGCTAGCACTAATACTGCTACTAACCCTGAATCTGTCAGTCACAACACTGAGCTGCAGGTGTGTGTCATTTTCTTCCTCGTCTTTCTGTCTCTTCTTCTGTTTCCTTTTTTAGTTTACACCATAATAACATAGTCACAATTTTTCCAATTATGTGAGATAGAAGCAGCAGGTTCAGGACACTCCCTGCTTTTTGTTTGTGGTTTTGTGTGACCACATTGTTCTATCCTGTCACAAATTCCTCTTTATTACCTAGGATACTACCAATATGTGTTGATGTCACATACCCTTTATTTAGTATGGAAAACTACAAACATCATCATCGACAACATGAGCTACAGTAACACATTAAAGCAGTTAGCTCAAGGAGACTATGGCTTATAGTGATTTTACCAAGGCCTCACATACTTAAACCTATATTGATAATAACGAAACTTTAGTCTGCCAAGCAATTTAGTTCCTCCATGACGTTTAGCAGAATGGTTGTTCAGCAATACACAGGTGCAGTGGACAGCTGCTTAAGGATTGAAATGATTATTTATCTGAATATCACCATCAACGTCATCATGCTTATGTAAGTAATAGCATTAAGTAGGGCTGAGCAATAAAACGACAATGATATATATCACGATACAACTTTCCTCAATAGAAATATGAGATGTACTCGATATAATTTTGATAGAATTCATTTGTTCATGTTTTGCCTGACATAAGAACAGCCAATCATAATTAAGTAGCACTACACTGAAACAGTCATGCTAGAGCCACGGCAAGTTAGGTTGACGGCCACAGCACAGGTGGAAGAGCAACCTTAGCACACATGCTAATGTTTGGGCTGCAGTGGGAGATGAATGTTCCCTCAGGAGAAAAGGAGGCTGAGAACTCAGGCAACTGGGTTACTGGAAAGTAAGGTGTGAACTGTTTGGGTTCAGGGCCTTCAATACAATACAGATATACTGTACATGTGGCCTATGTGAAGAACACAAAAACTCACCATGGTAAAGTTGGCAGAAGCTTCCACAGATTTGCACTTTGTAGCTTCATAGATCATCGGTCAGTAATCACTGAGACACAAATTAAGGTTCTACACAACTTTGGTAACACAGAGAGGAAAATTCAACCTCATTTTCATCCAAACAAATGGTCCTTAATAATCAGTAGATGGCATTACTTAGAATGTGGAGTCAGTTAGTGAGCACGAGTTTTGGGATCATCTGCAAAGTGTGAACTGGAAAATTTCTACATTCTTAAAATTTCAGAACTTTGCTCCTACTCAGTGAAATGGCACCAAGTTTACCTCAAACACCCATGATCTCCTTCTGCAGACAGTACACCACTCAGATAGGGCAAATATCATACACAGATTAACAAAAAAAATAATGAGGTACATCTCTGTATTTAAATGGGTCTATATAGTGTGTCACCAAAATGATGTATTGTTTGCTTATTTGTTTAAACAGTTGTATAATGTTCTTTAGGGCATCTGTCATGTTAAACCTCTGACAGAAAATGAATTATATTTAAATCAAAAATAACCTTCTGATATCTTCACAACTAACGTATGAGTAACAGAAAATTTAAGCTGGACAAAAATAGTGTTTGAATTTATATCGTGGAACATACCAATGTTGTCTGATATGAAAAAAATTACTGATACAATTTTTTTCCCCATATCGCCCAGTCCTAGCATTAAGTCATGTTCACTCCTCTTTACTAGTTCAGGGTTGTTTGATTGTAGTAATCTACATTTTAATTGTGCATCTTCAGGAGTAAATGTATTACTCTAGCATCCTAACGTTTTGGTTTACAGTGTTGGAACACAGTATGGGCAGTCCATATTTCTGCCCTGTTACTGATGTGAATTCGCTCCCTCTAGGTCAGTACTACTTATTTCTGTACAGGTCTTTTCACTACAGATCTGAAAACCATAAACAGACCTGACCTCTTCCTTTTAGGCTCTACAGTGTCTCTCTTATTCATTTTATGTCCTCATGTCCTTTCTTTATCTTCGTCCTCTTTCCTGTCCACCTTTTTCTACCAGTCACTCATTCCTCATTCCCTCAGTAAATTAGAAACTCCCAGCAAAAATGAACATATTAAAACAATGTGTCTGGTGCAATAATATTGGTGTGATGCAGTTTGTAAGTTTTTGGGTTTTTTTCCACAGCTTTGAATAGAGCTCAGAGAATCAGAATCTAGAGCCTGAACTATTTAGTTTATTCCTCGTTATCTTAAATCCTAGTCAACCAGACCTAAGTTATGTGCAACTACATGATCTCCTAAAATGTCAGTGATAGCACTGTTTTCTCAAATTCCAAATAAATGGTTTATGCCAGGGGTGTCGAACTCATTATAGTTCAGAGGCCACATCTTCCCAGTATGATCTGAAGTGGGCCGGACCAGTAAAATAATAATCTAATAATATCTAAATAATGTCAACTCCATATATTTTTCTATGTTTTAGAGTGAAAAAAAGTGAAATTACATTATATAAAAACTTGACATTTACAATCTATCTTTTAAAAAATGTGAATAACATGAAGAACTCTGAAAAAAAAAAAATGAAATTTCTAAAGAAAAATAAGTACAATTTTAACAATATTCTGTCTCCGTTTATCATTTATAAATGTACATATAACTTACAGTGGATCTACAAATACACAAAACATTTAGAAACAGGCAGAATATTGGTTCAATTACACCTCAGTCTCTGAAGAGATTTCGGGTTGTTCATATTTGTTGAGGTTATTCACTTTTTTGTGATAGAATAGCATACAAATGTAGACATTTTCGTGTAATTTTGCTTTTTTTTGACAGTAAAACAAAGAGAAGAAAGAATGAGTGAGTTTTCATTATTTATAGGTTATTATGATAGAATTTTACTGGTTCTGATCCACTTCAGCTTGAATTGGGCTGAATGTGAAACCAAAACTAAAATGATTTTAATGTCTTTGATTAATAATATTCTAAATGTAATATTTGTATTTCACAAATTCATCCCAAGGGCCAGATTGGACCATTTGGCGGGCTGGATTTGGCCCCTGGGCCACATGTTTGTGGTTTACGCATTATATTATTAGAAAGGTTCACAATGCCTCTTGCTTATAAACAACTGAACACATTACATGATCATTTTTAGTAGTCGTTGAATTAACAGTTTAATACATTTTTTTGTTAGCTCTGAACAAGTGTACCAAGTGTACAACTGTACCAATTGTTCTATGGAGAGGAATATTTGAAGGTAGTTTTAGTTTCATCTGTATTTCCACCTAGCCAAGTATACTCCTGTGGTAATACACTGCAGCCTGTTTCCATTTGAGATGTATTGTTTGTGTTTTCCTGTCATTGAATCTAAGTGCTTATCTTATTTGGTCTTCATAGGACTACACTGATACAAACGGCAATGGGAGTTTAGGAGAGGAAAATAGGTAGGTAACCTGACTCCTGCTTCTTATCTATAAAGTTTTGCTCCAGTATGACACAGGCACAGTCTTTTATACATTTGTGGAAACAGCTTGTTGTACTATGCATTGCCACATTCCTGGTCCAGGGTTCTCCCCAGAAATTTATAGTATCCTGGCGCGTCCCTCTCCCTGGAAGAAAGTCTCATGCTAAAACCTCATGATAGACGCAACTCCGCAAGATTTCAAAGGGAAAAACAACATGGCGCTGGAAAATTGACCGCGTGCCTGCAAACCCAACAGATTTCAGCAGATTTTAGCAAAATTATCTTTATTAAAAACACCCTAAATTTGAAAATGAGTTTGGCGGCACTGAGCTAGCAGTATATTGGTGCAGCGCTGTTGTTCCATCATCTGGGGAGAACCCTGTGGTCTGATAGACCTTCAAAATGTACCAAGCAATATAAATCAGGTGCAGTAAGGAATAACACTGTGGCTAGATCATACACTGTGCATGGGGACATAAGAGGATTAATACAACACATTTAAAGGATAGAATAAAATGCATGTGTGATTGAGTATTTATGTGTTTTAACCCTCAGGCCCCTGTCTTCTACTGAGAGCTTGCGTCAGCTCTCACAGCAGCTGAATGGCCTGGTCTCTGAGGTACGACATTAGAAACACCAATGCCATCTCGTCCCTCTCACTCACACACATACACATTTCTTTGTAGCACAGTGTTAGGCTTTTAACAATGCCACCATCCCACTGGCATGCACTTTCAGCTGTTGTGTGTTTCACCTATTTTGGGTAGGAATGCACTGGAAGCACTTTCAGTTTTACCACTTGTTCCCAGTGGCCTTAAGTACACTGACAGCATCAACTGGACTGGTGTACCACCAAACACACCTGATATGTCTCTGCAAAACCTGGTTTTGCATTGTTAGCAACAAACCCCAAAGTGTGCTTTTTGTCAATTCTCAACTCTCAAATATCTTTGACATTTAATTAACCCACTTACCGGTTTTAAAATGATAAGAGTACTGTCACGATACATCTAAAATTTGATGTTACCTTTATGGAAATATATTGAGCAATTGTTAGGATGCCCCAGTTTTTGCTGAAATGCAGAAGTACCATCTGCAGGGCATCTTTTTACTTTTTAATTTTAAAGACGTGCATTCATTTTCCCTTCAAATTACTACAGAATGTGTACTTAACCTAAACTT
>JAQQZY010000005.1:55566084-55580504 GCA_030068375.1 Ostorhinchus rueppellii
TGCCACTATGGCCTTTTATTCATAGGTCCATTACTGTCATCAGTAAAGAGTAAAAACTGGACTCCTTTGCAAAATTTGATATGAAGCTATTTTTCTGTAAAACATACACAAGCAAAACAAGCCTTCAAAACCCTATGTTTATTATTACACAACAATAAAAAAGTATTATTGTTTATAAAGCTTCAAAACATTTTGCTATTTTTAGTATTTTGTATTTCCTTCAATAATTTGTATTTGTAATTCTTATGTGTTTTTTCATTGTAGTCGTCCACTACATATGTAAATGGGGACACTGCACCTCCGGTCAGTGAGCGGGAACTAGAGGTAAGATTTAAATCTAGTACTTTGACTAAAACTCTTGGAAAGTGAGTTGGCACTTGTAGAGGCTTTGTAACACTGCATCTGTGACATTTATGATAAATTAGCAGTCACATATTTCTCTGCTGTCCTCTGTAGAGTTACGTTAAAACTAGCCATATTTTTTAGCATGTGAGCATTCTTTACACTATTCCTGCATTTATAAGACCGTATTAGTTAATGGGATGTTATCTTTGCTTGCAGTCTGAAATGGTAAGACATTTAGTGGAGTGGAATCCACTCAAGTCATGAAAACTCCTCAAATGAAGATTACTGTTGTTGCATGTAATTTAGGTACTACACAGTGCAAAGTGAGCCCTAAATCTATTAGTGGATGTTTACAGGACAGTATATAATAACACTTGTCCAAGAGGAAAAAACATCAAATAGCTGATTTATTATTACTGATATTGTACTGCCATCAAAAAAAATGTAAAAAATTATACTTTTGTTGACTTGATTACGAACTAGTTTACTATTCAACTAAACATCCAAGTCAAAGTAATAAATACCTAACTGCATCTGGAACTTAACATCAAACTTGAGTTAAAAAAAATCCTTAAAGTAAAAAACCCAAAAATTCTACGTTTGGTTTTGTTTATTTTTTTCTGTCCCCCCCCCCCCCATAATCAATGAGAGGTGTATTTGAGAGGCTAACATTAACCTTGAAGCACTAGTAGAACCAAGTCCTACCCATATTGACACTGTCTTGTCACTAGAGATAGTGACAAGAGGGGTATGAGATAACACTGGCATAATGAGATAACACTGGCATAGTTTTTGAAGATACAAGTGGAACTTACATCTATAACTGTGGAATTCACTCCTCCCTGACCTTTGCAAACTGATTGACACTTCAAATGCTATCTCAACTCAAGTGTTCAGGCTTTCCCACTCACAGAGAGTAGAAAAACCTGAACAAATGACCATACAGGTGGCGTGGGTGATTGATGTTGCGACTATAGTCCATTTATTTATTTGTCATTTGTATTTTATTGTGATTTATTTAAGTTTTTTGTATTTCGGCTTTTATCTGTGTAGTGACCTTGAGTGTCAAGAAAAGCACCCATAAAATATATTATTTCTATTAATAGTATCAATAATAACAACAACAACAACTGTATGTAGAAAATTGTAGTGTAAAACTAGATTTTTTTCTTTTAGACCAGTGACCATCACTATTTGTCACCCTTTAACAGTATTCCCATTGAATAAGGAAATGCACAGAACTGCAGTGTTATTTAGATAGTATGTGGACTGTAATGTACACAGTGTAGGATGTTTCGTGGGTTTGTCAATCTCTTTGATGCAGTGGACAGGGACATTATTTGGCAATGTGAAGAAGCACAGATTCACGTGAAACAATCACCATAAGTTCAGTTCATTTCCTTCACATATTATTTTTGAAGCAGATTTTTACATGACACTTAAAATGTGCTATTGTTTACCTCCACGTTAATAATTCACATTTCGATTTTTCTCCTCCCCCATGTGTTCTTTGTTTATTTACCGCCACTGCACTTTATTCTTCTCTCTCTTTTTTTTTTTTTTTTTTTTTTCCAATTTATCTCCCGGATGCATGTGTGCACGTGATAGAGCCGGAACCAGGAGCTGGCTGCTGCCCTGGAGTCCAGTAACCTAACAAACTCTCAGCTCAATACCAAGCTAGACCAGCTGGTAAGAAGCTGTGTTTGTGTGTCCATGATTGTGTGTTTGAGAAAGTAGTTTTCCATCATTCCCTCACCATTGCATGTACTGTGTATCCTGCATGTTTACCAGAGATTAGAATTTTGCATTGTTATTGATTTATCTTGCATTGAGGTTGACTAAATATAATTTCCATCTTGAATAATTTGGTTTCCATCTACCATCATAACCTAGCAGCATTTTACTAACAGTCACCTAGAATTAAAAGTCCTAATATAAAGTAGATCAAAGTCAGTTTACTACTTTGCAGTCTCTATCCTGTCTGGTGTGCAGATGTACTCCATTGTACCAAAACATTTGTTGGGTTAGGTTTATTTACTACTACTGCAATAATCTTCACCAAACATAAATCTTCCTATCCTAATGGCAGGCACAGCAGTCTCAAGAGCTGACAGAACAGTTACAAAAGGTACACAGATTTTCTTTTTTCTTACTGTCATCTGGTCTCACTGGTCATTCCTGTGTGTTCATTCCAGTCTGCTGAATCTTTGCTTTATTTCTGGTCATTTCATTAATTTTTTCCACCCTCAGGAGCGGAAAGAATTTGAACAGAGATTTTCAAAAGAGCAGGGAGCCATGCGAGAGCAGTTACAGGTATGGATTCCTGTTCATACAAATAAGTTTGATTCTTCTGATGTATTTTTTGTCTTTTTAATAATAATAATAATAATAATAATAATAATAATAATAATAATAATATCATAGCAAAAAAAAACAGACTAAAGTGTTAAACTATTTTCTGTGTCATCAAAAGGATGGAAATATGATCTAGAACACAGTGTCCCCAGTTCAATCCTCATATGTGATTGCGTTGCCTGATGAGCAGTTTTTAAACATTGTTCCATTTGTAGTGTAGATGGGCTCTGAGAGCGCATGCCAGTCCTCTAATGTTTTCTTCTTCTGTCTTTCTGTTTACCTGTTTGTGTCGTAGCAGGATGATGTTCATGATCTTGTGATGCTTTGCAAAAGCAGTTAGAAATTGCAGCCCCTACCCCCCTCAAGCATCTGCTCTAAATTGAATGCATTGACCTTCAGCCCTTCCCATACCTTCAATAAAAAATTAGTGCAGCAATGCATTGTGCTGAATAATCCAGTTGACAAACACATTGACCAATTTCAATGCACAAGTAAACACATAATTTCTTTGTTGTAGGTAATAAGTCTATTTACTCTGTAAAGAAATTTGTTTATTTTAAAACTAAAATTGGTTAACTCTGTGGTCTCATGTAGAACTGAGCCATCTGTTTACGTTTATTTTCATCTCTTTACAAGGTTCATATCCAGACTATTGGTATACTAGTATCAGAGAAATCAGAGCTGCAGACGGCACTACAATACACACAACAGGCTGCACGGCAAAAAACAGGTGTGTGGTACTAACTGGTACCTATACACGAATGATTAATGTTAGTGCTTGCATGCCTTTATTCCTTCAGGAGTTAATAAATCGTTTGTTTGCACATCTTTTGTTTAGGTGAAGCAGAGGAGATGAATAATCGTCTGCAGGCAACAAAACAGAGAGTGTCAGAGCTGGAGAGAACTCTGTCCTCTGTCTCAACACAGCAAAAACAATTTGAGAAGGTAAACAAGCTTTAGTTCTCATTAGAGTTCAGCAATTAATAGATAATGGTAATTAACTTATCATTATTTATTATGTAATAAACTATTCTAATCTAACCTTTTTACATCATGATATATGGTTTATTTTGTTGCTGTATTTTGTGGTTTTACCCAGTTTTAGAGTTTCATTCTTCATTTTGATTAATTTCCTGAATTTTAACTCAAGACTGAAAAAATCTGTCTTTAAACTGGAAAAAATATAATAATTTGACTTTGATGAGGAAGTGACTAAATTAAAGATAAAGTCTTTAGAATTATATTCTAGCATATTTTTGTCATTGTGTCCACTTGATTTTTCTTTTTTAGCATTGTTTTCCCTTTTTGTTTACAGCACAATAAAGAACTTGAAAAAGAGAGAGACAGCCTGAGGCTAGAGGTGTTTAGGCTCAAGTAAGTGGCTGCATCTTACCAGACTTAAAGTATTTTACACAGACTTGCCAAAAAAAATTCCACATTTGAATACCTCTCATAGTTTGTTGGATTGCCTTTAGCTTTGTTTACAGCAGGCATTCGCTGTAACATTATTCAATAAACTTATGCAGTGTTAAAACATTTATTTCTATCCTTCTGTGGACACATAACCTGACCAACTGAAGGAACCCCACAGTATAACACTGCCCCAACAGGCTTGCACAATAGGCACTAAGTATGGTGGGTAATCACTCCATCCACCTTTCTTTTCACCCTGATTCACCCATCACTCTGGAACAGGGTCAATCTGAACCCATCAAACCACATGACATTTGTCCATTGAAACACAGTCTAATATTTATGCGGTTTATCAAACATATGGTTTTAAGAAATGAGAAGTTCCTCACTGCATGAGTTAAAGACCATTAATCACTGCAGTAATTATCCAATGTTAGGATCTGAACTATTTGTTCAGTTAAATACAGCTGTGGGAACTTTTTTGGCCAGGTTGTGTAGATATGCCCTCATAATGTAGATACGCATTTTTTCAAAACACATATGAACAATTCTCTTATGACCTGTTGCAACTTGGTAATGTTAGAAATGGGGATGCTTGTGTGTTACAGCAATTTGAGTGAGGAATCAAAACAGCAGTCCTCGGAGCTATCAGAGCAGCTGAAGTTACGTATTCAGGAAAATGGAACAATGAAACTGGAAGTAGAAGAGCTTCGCAAGAGGCTTGAGATTGCTGACCTCATGTTGCAACAGGTGAGGACAAGACAACAGAGTTCATAAATTCAGACATTGCTTATGCGGTGCTGTAAGGATACACTTGTTGCATCAGTATCACCTGCATTCACTTCAGTGTGTGGCCTTTGCATTTCCAGTGCTCCTCTCAGTCAGATCCCAACAGTGCCAACCAGCAGGTTCAGCTAATAATGGAAGAGAAGCAGCAGCTGGAGGCGCACAATCACCAGGTCTACAGAACTTGCCTGTTATAGCAAATGTTTGTGTGTTACTCCCTGCTTGTCTCTGAATATATTACTATAAAGACGGCTTATTGACAAGAGAATTGGCATTATTTGCTACTATTCACACATGCTTCACCCAAAATTTTACTGCCATGAATTTAACCTATGGATTAAATTTCGTTATTGTAGACAGCATCATCTAGCCATCCTGTTTATCCTTTTTTTTTTGTTTTTAATCATATTTCATTATTTAATATTTGCTAGTTTGCCCATTTAAATGAATGTAGATTTTGCCTTAACCCTTGTGTTTTTCAGGTATGTAATTACATGACCTTCATAACCCACCATTTTCCCCTAACATTCATAGCTAATGGAGTCTATTTCACAACTGAGGACTGAGAGAGACTGCTATGCAGAGCAAATCCAGGAAGAAGGCCGTGTGTGGAAGGACAAAACTGAACAGTTGCTGACACAAGTACACAATACAATAACATAAATAATGAAGACTTCTGTTTTGGATTGGTCTTTGAGACTTGGGGATCAGTCAAATTGTGAACTGATGCATGTCTGTCTGACTGTGTAGGTGTCGTTGGTTGCAGAGGAGAGGGATAGAAATATCAGCAGAGTCCAAGAACTGGAGGCCAGTATTGCAGAGCTCAAAAATGCTGCAGGTAAGAGTTGCTCATTGTCCTCTTATGCTCTACTTTATCCAGTTAGAATTCGACAAAAAGATGAATTATGTGATTAACTACTTAGCTGACTCATCGTGCAATCTGACTCAGGAATTTCTTTTATGAAGGGAAGCGAATTTGAAGGACAGGCCTATCAAATTGATAAATCTTTACCCTTTATTAGTGCAGCAGTGGAAATGGGGCCCGGCAATCACAATCTTAGATCATGATTGATCTTAATTTATCATGTAATTTACGTATAGGAATTTTACAGATTGTATTATTCAATAACAGCACTAACATAACTTTTGTATTACATGTAGGCAGTATCAGTATAATTTCAGCAAAGCTTTAGTGCCTGAATGCAAACTATAGTTTGGGCTTAATCCACATTAACTTGCAGAGTTTATGTTGTTTTGTTGCTAAAGAAGTAATGACTAGGAATGACAAAATCCATCAGCAACAGGTCAGCTCACACATGGAGTGACTCTGTTTCATACATTCATACTTTACAGTTATGTTGGAGTGAACATGTTTTATTTTTATTATATTCTTGTTTAATCGTTCTAAATCTTAAAACAATTAGGCCACATCAGTTTTACTAATATAGAAGTATTTACTGATAGTAAACTTGTAAAATGCCAGTCATTATGTATCATAACATGGAAATGTCATTGACATTCACGGGCCAAATAATTTGAGAAGTCTCAACCTGTGAACTATCTTAAAAACAGAAAAAATACAATAATAATAATGAGTGTATGTCTGCAGGAAAACTAATACACTTGAACTATTGTCCACCAGCATTATTGTCCCAGGAGAAAGACGCTCAGAGTGATGTAGAGCCTCAGTCATCAGGGCCATCAGAGAATGAGACGGCTCTTCAGGAGGCACTTAACAATATTCAACATGACAAAGATGCTCTTACTGCACAGTACCAGGCACAGGTATGGAAACATATCACTAACACAAAGTAAAGTTTTATTATTATTATTATTATTATTATTATTATTATTATTATTATTATTATTATTATTATTATTATTATTATTATTAAGGAATTAAATGTGGTCATTGCATGTTCTCTCCGTGTCTGCCTGGGTTCTCTCCCGGTATTCTGGCTTCCTTCCACCGTCCAAAGACTGCACTGATAGGTTAATTGGTTAATCTTAATTGCCCATAGGTGCGAATGTGAGTGATTGTTTGTCTCTTTATGTTAGCTCTGCGATGAACTGGCGACTTGTCCAGGGTGTACGCCACCTTTGCCCATAAGTAGCTGGGATAGCTCTGGCAACCCTGTGACCCTAGTGAGGATAAAGCAGGTTCAGAAAATGGATGGACAATATGGTCATTGCAGATTATTGTTATGGTCACTCAGCTTTGACATTTTGAAGTGACATTAGTTACTATTTGTGACCGACTAAAACGGGCCTCTCTAATATTTCTTTTAGCTGCGAGATAATGAGCAGCTGAGCCGGCTGTGTGCAGAGCAGGAGGCCCGTCTGGGTGAGCTGGAGCAGCGGGTGGAGAGCCAGGCCCAGGAGGCGGAGGACCGGCGGCGCATGTTGGAAGATGTCCAGTCTGACAAGGCCACTATTAGCCGCGCTCTCACCCAGAATCGAACACTGAAGGACCAGCTGGCTGAGCTACAGAACGGTTTTGTCAAACTGGTGAGAGCTCAAAATCCATCCATCCATCCATCCATCCATCCATCCATCCATCCATCCATCCGTCCTTTTTGTATCAAAAGTGTTATCATTTACACATTACACTACATCTCATTTAATTATTTTGTAATATACTAGTTATGTGTAATATTCTCCTCATTATGTGATGCTATCATTAGCAGAGTGTATAACTATTCGTGCGCTGCAAAAATCAAAATAGATAAGATTTAGATTTTTGCAGTGTGTACAACAGCATGTGCTGCAGAACTGTTTCTGTTCAAAAACTAAAATTCTTGTTACCTTTTCATTTGTCCAGACTAATGAGAACATGGAGTTGACCACTGCCATTCAGTCAGAGCAACATGTGAAAAAGGAGCTGGCTCGCAGGATGGGAGAACTGCAAGAAGACCTGCATAATGTCAAAGAGCAGGTATAGTTGAACAACCTCCTTTTTATCTCTACCGAGGAGGTTATATTTTTGCCCGCGTTTGTCTGTTTGTGTTCGAAATAACTTGAAAAGTTCTTAACGTATTTGGATGAAATTTTCAGGAATTATTAGGGACGAGCAACAACTGATTCAAATTTGGTGGTGATCCAGATCACTGTCTGGATCCAGGAATTTTTTAAAGGTTTCTTTATCATTGAGAGATAGGGCATGATGACACTGAGATGCTTAAAAGGTCATTCAGCACCATCTAGTGGAGGAAAGTACAAACACTACCTTGGTGGAGGTCTGCACTGTCTGAGTGCTTTTCTCATTTATGTTTTTTTTTTTTTTCTCAATTTGAATACAGTACCATCTAAAAACAAGTTATCATCTACAAATAGATTAGATTTTGTTTTATACTCAGTCCTAGTAGTAATTTCTGTATTTTGTCTGTTACCTACCTGCAGTTGGAAATGAAATGTAAGGAGACTCAGGGTCTGTTGGAGCAGAGGGACCAGGTAGTTGTTCATCTGCAGCAGTACAGTGTTGGGTACCAGACCCTGGTCTCTGAGCGGGAACAGATCCACCAGCAGTATCTGCAGCAGTGTCAGCTCATGGATCGACTGCAGCATGATGAAAGTCAAGGCCGAGCACAGCTGGAGATCAGTCACAACCAGCTCAAAGCAGCGCAGGTACATATTCAAAAATAAAAAATATTGCAGAGCTGAATATTATTATGGTTTATGGCAGTATTTTATAAACATATAGTCTTAATCAACTAATATATGTACGCTAATAACATGTGCATTATGTTTAAGGAAGTGGAGACATAATTTTAACTCCTATGAACTTCTTTAAGAGGTTTCTCTCCATTGTTTGACTGACTCTCTGTCTCCCTCTGCAGGAGCATTTGCAGCAGTTGGTCAATGACAATGAGCAGCTGAAGGCTGAGGTGAAGGAGCTGCTCAACAGCTCACTACTTGGCACACCACCCCGAGATCAAGGTAAAAATATTAAATCAAATATGTTTATATAGTGCCACATCATAACCAAAATTACCTCATGACGCTTTAGATTTATAGCTGGTCTAAACCAAACTCTTAGCCAATTGTTTGGTTTTTTAAAGCTGTATTTGTGACATTATTGTTCATCTACTGTCATCATGCTTATCATATTGTGTAGTTGTCGGAATTTTTATTAGACCACTGTGAGTGAAAAGCCTACATTTGTCAAAAATGTGACCTGTAAAGTCTTTACCAATTTCTCATCTGCAAATGCAAAAAAACAAGTAAAAAATTAGGAAAAGACAAAATTACTCGTTCCTTGTGAAATCAACATAACGTATTTACGTTAATGATACAATTTTTTTTCCATAGGGGAACATAAGTGAGATAATAAATTCAGAGCATCAGGCGTTTATTAATATTAACTATAAATATTCCAAAATCAGAATATCCATTGAAGGACTTTATTATAATTTTTATCCCAAATCACATGAGGCCCAGTGATTATTTCCAAAGATATTTGTATGCCTGTTTTTTTTAAACAGCAACAGAAAAATGACTTGTCTTTTTCACACTGTTTCATTTGAAAAAAAGTCAAGCAACAACATGGAAACTGAAAATTAGTCCTTTAGGAGTAACAAGGGCACATGTGATTGCTACAAAATCCAGCTGATTCAAAGTTGTTAACACAGCAGCAGCAAAAGGAGAAGAAAGCTAGGGCTGTTGATGTAAATGCTGCTATTGTTGACACTAAGTACCTGCAAAAAAATTGTTTTGTGTGTCTTTGTTGCTCAGGAGATGGAGTTGAAAGTCAGTCTCAACAAGACAGTCCAAAGATGTCTGCCTCCATAGTTATTCCAGAGGACTTTGAGAGCCAAAAAGAGATGGTAACAGTATTTACACACATACGTCTACTTTGTACTTGTTGTTTGGGCATTAGATTTCACACTTGATTTCCACTTTAGGCAGTACATTCCACTAAAGCAGAGTCAAAACAACAAGTAGAAAAATAGTTGAAACTGAAATAACGTTGACTTCTTTGACAGGGAAAAATTAAACATTACTTTGGGTGTAATTGTACACCGAAATGAATCAACTCTGTGCTTTTTCCTGGATTCAGACTCTAGTTATACTGACCTGTAACAAATCCACCTGTTACAAATCCACCATTTATCAACCTTGAGTTGCAATAACATCACTTCACCAACTTCTATGTATCAACCTAATTTCACATTTTCACAGTCTCATACTTCAACAGTTTTAAGACAGTGACATTCTTGACTTGCAAAACAATATATTTTTTAAATTTTTAAATTTTATTTATTTTGAACAGGTTAAAATATAACAAAACAAAATCAGAACAAAGTACATAGTTATGCAAAATAAGGCAGAAATTGATAAGACAATTCTATAATAACCTATAATAGCCTAACCGAATACTCATTCCCTGTTCGAAAAGGTGTAGGATGAAGATAAAAAAAAAAAACTTATCTAGTCCTACCCCTTAGCTGCCATGTTTACAGAATTTGCTCTGTGCTTGAAATAAACAAACAAAAGTAAAGCTAAAATTGTCCAAAGAAAATGGCTTCCATTATTATTTCAATACGTTGCTAGTCGTTATACATTCATAGTTCTATTTCCATCTTGTATGGATTCATAATATCATTTACAAAAAATTGTACATTTGTAGACTGATGGAAGCGTGGCTGCCTATTTGCACCAAACGGCCCCTCCAACCACCACTTAACACTCATACACACTCATACACCAGTGTGAGTGACACTGGAGGCAGGGAGGGTGAAGTGTCTCGCCCAAGGACACAGCGGACTGACTATGACAGAGTGGGATTCGAATCGCCAACCCTTCAGTTATTGGACGTCCGTTCTACCGCCTGAGCTGTGGCCGACTCAGTAGATATAGAGAAGATAAGGGCCCTTTGTTCCACTGTCTATGGTTCTGTCCAAAAATCAAGGAATTTTGGGGAGAAGTCAGTATGTTCCAGGAGATTTTGTCAGTGAAACGAATGCTGGAACTAAAGTGTTCTTATGGTAGGATTACACCCAGAAGAAATTCACATAAATCGCAATGAGAAAAATCTTCGTAAACCTGTGAATATTACAAGCAAAGACAGCGATCGCTGTGTCATGGAAAGAAATGGGCAAACTGAGGAAAATGGCTCAAAGAATTGTCTTTATGTTTACCACTGGAAAAATCACATGCACTGTAAAAGACAAACAAGACACTGCTGAAAAAGTGGAGGGCAGTTTCATGAATTATGTTCAGAACAAAGATTTGACTCATCTGTTGTGGGTATGTGGGACTTCCTAATTGTTCCCTGTACAGGTCCACAGTCATATGCTGTATTCTAACTATACTACTCAATGGAACTGGAGTGTCATGAATCCAAGCATTGATTTTAAATGTTCCTTTTTGTTTGTTTGATTGTTTATATGGTTCTGTGTTGTATTTATAGCCTGTAAAAATGTCAACAAATATATTATTGAAAAAAAAGCATAAGGAATCCATCTGCAAAAGTCTAAAAGTCAAACTAAGCAAATCTTACATTTATTTTCTGTCGATCTTTTCTGAAACACTGTTATTATTGTTTTTAGAAAAGCACCAAGACCTCTATCGAACTGGGCAGAACGTTTGCGACAATGTTCTCCGACATCTCCTTCAGACAGAAGCTTCTGGAGACCAGGACCCAGGAGGAGTTCAAGCAGGAGCTGGTGTACCAGCGACAGCAGCTCAGTATCATCACTGAGAAGCCGCTGGTGGAGGAGGTGGTGGACAGCGATCCACGCAGAGGAAAAGCACTACAGGTGGGAATGAAAAGTTCAGGGCTTTTGTCGGCTAGTTTTTGTCAAATCTGCTTAGAAGAACCACAACTTCTGCTGAAAATTTCCATAAAACTGTGATCAACTCGTGTTTCCTGTAAATCCGTTGAATTTATGGTTCCAGAAAACGACCTGGTGATGTTCCACAGTTCAGGGATGCATGTTTATTACAGAGAGTCATTTCCTGTATCCATGTCCTGTTCCTTCAGGAGACAAGAGGCAGATTCTGTCCAATTCAATCCAATGGGAAAGAAGCAAACACGGTTTAGATATTTCAGCTGTAAATATCAGACCTATTTTCCATATGCTCCATGTCTTTGCAATCATTCATTTATATCAGGAGAAAAGGATCAGAAGACTGACTATGTTTGAGGTTGAAGTCTTAGTCAGCAAAGAACTCACAAGATCTCATCCAGACGAGGTAAAAAGGAGTGAGAAAATGGAATAGAGTTGATAGTTATGATAAAATAACGGAATTTACCCATATAAATCTGATATTGTGCATTCTTATTTTATATTTTTATATGGTTTTTATCTACATCATCCATCCACTTGACTTTTTTTTGTTATACTTCAGATGTGAAAGTAAGGGGCTTCTGTTTGGTGGTTATAATATGTAATCATAATGGTTATGGGGTGCGATTTGCTTCTGTGTATCCTTTGAATCCAGGGAATTTGGTGTCTCCATCTGACATACAACCTCCTGATCTTTAGAGAAGCCCGATTCTTTATGAGAGAATTACTTCCTATTTCAATATCACATATTTCTTCACTTTCCTGCCAGTTTAGCAGAATAAATACCGGACACTAGGGTTGGGGATCTTAGTTGTAAGGCCGATACGATATGCATCTCGACACAGCATCTCCGATCCAATATATTTAAGGTACGTATGTGGCACCTCTGGATGCGATACAATTCACACCCAAATCATGGTACAGAGCGATTAAGCACATTCTGGTAAAAAAAAAAATATATATATATATGTGGTGCAACTCAATGAGCTTCATTATTTATCAAATAAGACCATGACTTTTCACCATGTGTCTTTAGTTCAGTGTCAGAACATGTGTCTCACAGGGAAAACGTTTGGACTCTGTTTCCAAAGTCGTTTCTCTGTATATTTCTAAAACTCAACTTCTTGCTCCCTCAGTTTGTAGTGTAATGTATTTGTAAATGTAGTTTAATATAGAAAAAGGCTCTGTCACTTTAAGAGAGACCTGCGCAAGGTCTTCTGGGATGTGCTGTTAGATCTGTATATGACTGTTTAAGGAAGTATCTGTGGTATGTGCTGCAGTATTCAATACAGCTGATCTAGTAAAAAGTACGCGTTCACAAACCACATGTGGTCACCTCCCTTCAGTCTGTCAGTTTCACATACAGACGTTCTGCAGAGCTTGTGCAACAGTGCATCAGTGGAGCTCATACTGTTAGTGTGCAGTGTACACGTCCACAAATCCACGGCACACGTTAATGGGGTCGAGAAAAAAAGAAAAACTTTACCCAAATAAATACTAACACTTTTAAATACAAGTACAGTAGAAATATATTCTATTGAACAGATCAAATTTTATCGATGTTAACATTCGATAACTGATGCATTGTGATGTCATTCCAAACTGTTCATTCACTCGCAGCTTCTCTACTGGTGCACTGGGATCGTGCACGTGCACGTCAGCGTATCGATATGTATCCTATAATCTTCCCATCCCTACTGGACACGCAGCATATATTCTGACCACTCTGATATTAAAATCAGGAGAAAATCTACTTGGTTTGAGGTCTGTTTCTTACTCAGCAAAGAACTCACGCTCTTATAACACAAATCTCATCCAGAGGAGGTCAAAAGGGATAGGAAAATGAAATATAGTTAATAGTTCTGATAAAATAACAGTAGTTACCCATATAAATGTGATATTAGTGTGTTAGTATTTCATACTTTTAAATATGGGTTTAATCTACCATCATCCATCCACTTGACTTTTTCAACCCTCCTGACGATACCCACTGAGGAGTTTACTAGAAGAAGCAAAGCACACTGTGAATCATCTTTGTAAATGGAAACTCTATGCATTAACTATTAGCCGGTGCAGAAGCTGTCTGCAAGGGAATAGAAAATTAGTATACACCGCTGAGGGCAGAATAATTCTGTTGTTGTTTTCTGGGAAAAAACCAACTCCAATAGCATTAAAGATCTGTTATAGATGGTCTGTACATGCCTATGTGTCTGTGTTGGACCAGGAACTGGTCAATTTTGACTTTACCTTATAGAAGGCAGTATTACACACAGCTGCAGATGTAGAGAAATGATGAAAAGTTTAATCAGATTAATCTCAGGGTTGCTGTGGATTAATTTTGATTGATCACGATTAAATATCATTCATTTTTAATCTATATTAATCATGTTTCATTTTGCGTGAGCAACCAGACTCAAGAAAAAAGAGAATATATATGCACTTACCATGTTTATGAAACACCTTCAACAGTTTCAACAAAACAACTTAAAACAACTGTTTCATTTTGGGTTTTTATTTCCATCCAGAGGTCCGACGTACTGTTTAGTGTCTTCCATCTTTATGGGATGGTTCTGCTGCCTGTCACGACCGGATCAACTGCCCATTTGTTCATACATTGTTAAATCTACTTGGACAAACTGTGTTAACATTTTTAATCAGATTAATCATGATGATGGATTGAGCTGCATTATTGACTTCATTTTGAGCTCTCTCTCTCTCTCTGTATATATATAT
>JAQQZY010000005.1:55583469-55600791 GCA_030068375.1 Ostorhinchus rueppellii
TATTTCAGTGGGTACAATGGGATTGTGAAGAGGTTTTCAAGCAATATGGTAGAAAATGTTCCAAAAAAAGATCTCCCGCTATACCTTTAATTACCTATTCACAAAAGGATTTGCACTAATGGCATGCTGTCGTAAACATGCCTGTAAAGTTTTGCAATTTTCCCCCTTCATGTGTAGTGTTGGAAGGCATTTCTGGTCCATAACGAAATAGCAGAGACTCGAACAGTGTGTGTTTAATGGGGGGCAGAGGCATGCATAAATATGTTTGATTATTGTTTGAGTTCTAGAATATTCTTATGTGTCAATAAATGATGGTCTCTGTAGTATCACAGATAGTTGTGTGCAACACAATTTCAAAAGACTGTCCACATTTATTCTTGGTACAACAGGGCTGGTCTTTTGGAGTTATGTGTTTTTTGCAACAAGGCTTATTGGCATAGAGATGGGTGATTATGGGTGAATGTTTACTTATTTAAATCAATGCAAATATCACAGGTGCAACAGCGACAATGCATGTTTGGAAGTGCATTTGTGGTGAATTCCACCATTTGTGGGTTCTTTTGATTTTTGTCTCATTTGCACCCGTTTTGCATATCAAAAGGTAGAGTGATCCTTTTGTGCATCTACCTCCACATATTGAAACTCCTTTCTCTTGTTCAGAAAATTCTTATGTAATCACCACAACTTCTCTACTTCAGTTTATATTTTCCCTGCTTACTGATTTATTTATTTCTGTCTCCTCTCTGATCTTCATATCCACTTCCTGATACGCACTGATCAGGTGAAGCTGGCAGAGCTGCAAGATCTCGTAATGAGACTAGTGGCTGAGAGAAATGACTGGTACAGCCGCTATACTGGAGCTGTAGCCGACACCAGCAAAGTGAACCCCGACCTGCTGCCTGTTGGACAGGATCATGTTCACGCAGAGCATCATACGCACATGCACTCTGAGCTGAACACTGGCAGCGGAGCAGGTAGGCATAACCAGTCCATTTTTGCCAATTTCTGTGACGAGATTGAGCAACTTTTCAGACTACCCTAGCAACTTGTTTCTCAAAAAGCAGCAATCATACACAGGGCAATTCAGAGCTATACAAAAATGGAAAAGGGACAAGTTAAAAACAACAATTGCAATTAAAACATAATCAATAAAACATAGAGAATAATCAATTAAAATAAAGAAAAAGAGAAGAGTCCAGACTGAGCAACTAAATTGCTGACACAATGTATTCCTCTCTCCTACATTGTTCAGTACAATTACATGTACATTTACAATTGTGCAAATTGGGTGATGACATCATTAAGCAACTTGTACCTACTTTTAGGACAGACAATAGATACTTTCCTACTGAGGAGTTGGAAACACTGATTCTTTCTGTACAAACACCACTTTCCCACTTATCCACCACAGAAGCCATGGAGGTGGTTCCTCTGTCTGAGCCTTCCACAGGCCTCGAAGCCGCCTCCTCACAAACCCTTTCATCAGGATTAGTTCAGACTGAATCCAAGTCGCTAACGCCCAAAGAGGATGGCACTGCACAACAGATCATGCAGCTTCTCCAAGAGATCCAGAATCCCCAGGGGGGGCTTCGGTCGCCGCCATTCCTCGGAGAAAACCCCTGCATCCCATTCTTCTACAGGCCTGATGAACAGGATGAAGTCAAGATCCTGGTGGTGTGAGGCATGGCTGATGTGACAGGTGGTGTATGTGTGATTGTATCTGAGATCTCGGACATGGCTTGAAATCTGAGAGAAATTGGCATCACAGTTGTTTCTTTCTTATGGATTATATTCACAAACACTTGTTCAACAAAATGAAACTGTGTGAAAGTGCTCTGAGATACATGAATATCTCTGACAGTTCTGCTCAAATTGTCCCTCTTGGTTTTGTGATTCTCAGCAACATGTGGACTGGGTTCAGAAAAAGTGGCATGTATCTAGTTGCTGTTAGTATTATTTTTCTTTGATGCTCTTCTGAGAGGAGCTCATCTGGACTCAAAAACTGAAATCCAATATTTTTTCCTCAGCAATATTTTCTTTCCCACCTCCCCTCCCATATCCCATTTTACATAATAAGTGCAATAAGGGGCCTCGTATTGTGTCCCCTCATTTCTACATACAGTATACAGTACTTAAATACCCGTTGGAGCAAGACTGGATGTTTCCTTTAAAAATCTCACTTTTCCAGAATTCACTGTCCACAATGCCAAAACAAGAGCATCACACTTGAATGTATTAACCTGCATATTTACACGGATGCTTGTGAGAAAATGTGAACCAAACTGGCCGTAGTAAAATGGGTTGGAAGAAGGTTGTGTTGTAATGCAGAGTGTAAGAGCACACGCAAGTTTGTAAAGCGTAGGAGCTGTTTGTTTCAAACACGTTACATGATCAGGCGGCACATTAGTACTGTTCCTTAAAGTACCTTTTCCTCTACATTATTAACACTGAAGATAACAAACACAAACTTGTCTAAAAAGTTGTGGTTTATTGTCACAAGTTATGTTTGACTGAATGGATAGATGCAATTTAAAGTCAAGAAGTAATTCAGGCATTATTTTCTGAAGAGCATTATTCATATGAAGTACATTTACTCTTAAAATAGGTGTTGTGTCAAGGTTTTCTGCTTTATGCACATTTAAAAGTTTTCATACAGTTTTCATTAAAACATTAGTGATTAAGGTACACAGACTTAGAAGTAAACTTTGACTGCAGTCACACTTTTTACAAGATGTTTAACGGTAGTTTTGACCAAGAAGAAAGTAATTCATCAGCCAATCCCATTCCCTCTCATCTCATAACAACAGGACACTGAAAATAAATCGTACACATCTGAAATGAACCAATGTAGACCAGAATTTGGCATCAAAGTCAAAGGAATAAATGCATAAATAAATCTGAAACTCATCAATAAATGTGCAACAGCGTATCAAACCAAGTGTAAAGGTGGGGGGTGTACTCTTTTGAGCCCTTATCCCTCGAAGTCAGTCATTCCAGTTTATCAGAGCAGCCTTCTGCAGATACTGAGTTTGTAAAATGTCATCTTGACACCAATGAACCATTCTCTCTAATGTCAGTACAACTCTGTTGTAGGTGGTGAAGTGCTCTGTATGTGGCAGGTTTCATCACTGAGAGCTGTCTTATCAGAGCACCTCAAATCCAGCTTCAGGGCCAGCTGGTTTCAGATCACACTAAGTCTGTTTTCTGTTAAGTTTTGCTTGTAGTCCTACATATCATACATTATCTTACAACTGGACTGTGTGTGTGAGTGTGTGTGAGTGTGTGTGAGTGTGTGTGTGTGTGTGTGTGTGTGTGTGTGTGTGTGTTGCCAAATAGTTTGTTTCTTCCTCAGCTGAAGCTGCATCTGTTCTACTTTTTTTGTAGACTTCTGTCAAATTCTATGAGTATGATTGCACTAAAACTGTATAAAGCCTCTCGTTCAGCTCAGACAGTGACGTTTTTACCATCGAGCCTCTCGGAGACCAGAGGGACCCCATGAAGCCACAGGGTCATGGACTCTTAAGCCGAGGGTCCTGTTTGAAGCAAAGGAATTGCAATGAAAGTATGTTTGTGTGTGCGTGCAGTGTTGCTCTTGACAGCTGAACAAGTTATGTAAATATGAGAGTGAAATGAACGCGACTGTTATGGGGATATTCCTTTGTGGTGTGGGACCAATCAAAATTTGCGAGAATGAACAACTCACTTTTCCAATCAGAGTCAAAGGTGCATCAGGAGAGGTTAAAGAAAGCATGTGGAGGTGTTAAATGAAACATGCTCCTGATTTCAGCCACATCCTCTGGAATAAGGGAGTTTCTCATACTCACAAATGTAGATTGGAGGATGAATAAATCAACTTCCTCATTTTTTTGTTTCAATTTTCATTTGCAAAGTTGAGATACAAAAGTTTTATTAGTGTCTCATGAACATCTAAAACTTGTATCCTGTTACATAGAATCTCCTCTCTGCTCTGTTTGTTTTGAAGTAGAGAACTCAATTGTAAATTTATTGAACTGCATGCTTGATATTTATCAAAAACTGTAACAGTGCAGAGTGTAAAGTCTAATAAAGTAGGAGATACACAGAGCTCATATGTTGTGGAAGGAAATAACACTGTGTCTGAGTTTAGCACTTTGGCAGCAACAGGGGATTTTTTTTTCTCATTTCTCAAGTGTCCATTTTTTTTTTTTAATTTCTTCACTTAGTATTTTGCCACTTTTTTCCTTTTTTTAATTAATTGTGGGAGTGGCCATAATTCGGGTAAATCCGGGGACGTTTCTATTAATAAAATGATAATGTATTGGGATTTGTCAATTAATAATATGGATAAACTGATTCCCCTGCCCCCCAGTTTGTAATTCACTGTCGATCGAAACAAATAGCAATGGAAATGCATTTATCGTCCTACTGTAAAAGCGCTGGTGTATATACTGTAACTGTGTAACATATTGTATATTCCTTTTGCCTGGTGTGTGGGGACTGTGTGTCTGTTGGTACAGAATCAGGGTGTTGGTGGTTACTGCCTGGCTGTGATTTAATACAAAGATTGACCTACAAAAAAAAAAGAAAAAAAAGAGAAAATATTCTATTTATTTGAACAAGTTAGTATCTCAACTAATCAGTTTTAATGTAAAGTAGAGGTGACGGATGGAAATGAAAGATTATTTACCGAACTGTTTGGTTTGGGAGCTTTCTGATATTTTTATTTTATTTTCTTGAGTAATATTTTCTCCCCTTCTCCTGAATAAAACTGATTAAGCAACTTCAATTCATTGTCTCCTTTCTTTAAATTGAGAATGTTCGTGATGCAGTGCTGCATTGCTTTGCCTAACGACCTATTAAATCAAATTTATTTTAGCCCCCTTTGATCTTGAACTAATAAAATAACAATTTCTAATAATGACAACTCTAAATTTGTATGTTTTTGTGCAAAAGTATAAAATGCAATTCTGAAAATGCTTAAATTTACAAACTATCTTTTCACAAAAAATGTGAATAACAAAGGGGGAAAAAACTGTTAATTTTAACAATAGTATGCCTCAGTTTATCATTTACACATGTGCATTACAACTTGCAGCTCACAGTAGAGCTACAAATACACAAAACATTTAGTAGCAGATTTTTCCTACTTGGATTACATGACTTTTTGTGTGTGTGATTTTAGGTTTAGTGTGTTAATACAACATGTAAAATTAAAAATAACTATAGTCACACTGGTGAGGTTGTGCTGAAAAGAAAAAGATACCAAATAAGTCAAGAAACACTTTTTTTTTTGTTGAGAGTAAAATAAAAAGTATTCAAAAATGGCAAAAAAATAGGGCTCCTACGGGTTAAAAAACAACAAAATGTGAGTTTGGAATTTGGAGTTGTCATCATTCTTAGGTTTTTATGCTATTAATTTACTGGTCTGGCCCACTTGAGATCACATTGGGTTGTATGTGGCCAAGAACCAATATAATGTTGACACCCCTGCTGTAGAATTTTTATCTGAAGTTGTTTTTCATAAGTGATCTCATTAAAAATATTCTATCCATCTCCCAGAATCTCTGACTTGGTGGATAATGATCATTTCAGCAAACAAATGGTGATCTGTTAAAAGTCCATTTTTAGTGGATAAACAGTTTGTGTATTCATTTAATTTACACCTGAACTGAAATGAGTTTGACACCTTTGAGCCTTAATGTCTTCAGTACGTTTGACACCCGTTTTAGAATATAAATTTGCCATTGACCTGTTGATTCACTAATCCCATCAATGTAAATAATTGCTGTAAAATGCAGTTTATCATCTTTTCATGGTCAGAAGATATGACCCATTTGGAATTTCAGAGGCTCCGTAGTGAACATGGAAACAGTCATCTTCTGCAACACTGATTCACCAGTAAAACCCATGGAGTTGGATTAATGACACTGGATGGAGACACTTGCTTTTGTATTCAGTTGATATATTTTGCTTTATAAGTAACATTTTCTTTAGTTTTCTCTGTTCTAACAACCTTTGAATTTACTTTAATGAACCCGATTTACACTGAAAAATGCAAAATGTAGAGGATAACATTATAATAAATGGTGATAAATCACTTAAAACGATTAGATTTAGAGGGGAAAAGGGAAAAAAAAATCATTTGAAAATCGACACAAAATTAGTTTTGTGTCTTTATGGGTTGAGTGACTTTATTCCACTCATGAAAAGAATAGGAATTAATCATATATAAGTAAAAAAAATTCACATTCCAGATGTTTTAATTTTCTAGGCCCAACGTTTTAACAAGTTACCTCCATTTTTAGTTGTTTTCAATTGTAACATTACACCCTTGGACACCATAAACAGGAAATAAAGAAACAGAATACCTTTCCATACACTGACATTTTTAATGTGTTGACAAAGCACTGCAGTCCTGCAGGATAAAGTCATAGTTGAACAAGATGCAGGGTGTCGGCGGTGCAGAAGTTCCACACATCCACACCTCCCTGCTCTTTTAAATGACGGGAGGGGGCAGCAAAAACCAAAGAAATCCCTCTCTGCTACAAGCTATAGAATCAAACAACCCACCAACATTAATGCGATAAATATTTTTTTGTTTTTAAATAATCCCTTATACACATTTATTCAGAATAATTTAAATATTTAGCAATTTCATACATTGCAGACGAAAAGACAATGTCCAGAAGATGCACCACACATATACAGAATAACACATCAAGATAGGTCTGTAATAAACTACCGATAAATAATAAGGAGGAGATGTTTCCTATGCAGTACTAAGATGCACTACGGATGTTGCAGGTGGGTTAAAATAACGGTGATGACATTAACTGAGGTACAGAGGTGGATTTCACACAGCTGGTGGGTTGTTCTTTTTGAGTTTCATATACTAAACACCACAATAATTTAGTTGCGGATTATACAAACAGAAAATGTGTGGGGGGGGTAGGGTTAGTTTGAGATTTGAAAGCATTGACTGTGGCTGACATGGTCTCACTCACCCCCGTGACCACTGAGAGAGGGAAGAACAGAAAAAGAAAAAGAAGAAAGAAAAACAGATCATCAACCTGAACAGAAGTTTTCACAAAGAAACACATTTCAGTTATGTCAACCCGAGCAACAGATTCCCTTTCTCTGTAGTAAAAACTAGTGAACAGCTTGTAAAATCTATAGAATATAGCAGTAGCAAAGTTTGCATGAAAAGCAGAGGTAATACAAGAAGGACAAAAAGGTTTGGTTGTTGCATAGGTTCTGTAGCACGGACGACAGTTGAGATGTGGGTGCTGAATGGGTGTAATTTATGATCAAGTGGCATTGAAGATCTATAAACTGCAAAATAAAATAAATAAGTCCCTTAGGTTCGTCAGGTGATGTGTCCTGAGGAGGAAGAGGAGGAGAAACTAACACTACTCTTCTTCAGGGTGAACAAGGTGGAGCTGAATGACGGGGTTGATGGTCAGATGGGACGGTGAAAATGAAAAGAAGTGGAGAGAAGAGCCTGGGGTTAGGGGTAAAACAATGAGGTGTTTCTTCTAGGAGTCAAATGGTGGCAGAGGGCTCTCAGGCTGAGTGGGGCTGCCTTTGCTTGGCCGGCTGTTTAGCAGGAGAAAAAAAAAAGGAGTAAAAACAATAGAGAGAAAGAGAGAACGATAAAAGAAAGGTTTTCCATGACAGGAGTGGAAAATGAAATCTAAATCACAGCTGAATGAAGAAGGCAGAGGGAATAATCGGCACTTTCTCCAGTTTATCATTTGACGTTAACTGCTTCAATGTCAAAGTGACTGAAAAACTGAGCAGTGACGAGCAAACAGTAAAAGAGTACGAAGTGACAAGAGGGGTCCTCGCCTGGGATTTTGGGGAGTGTCAGAGATCAAAATCTGAAAACAGCAAATTATTAAACACTTCAGACATGTGACATCTGTGTATTCAGACCTTGGCTTAGTTTGGCATCACTTGGTTAATGGAATACGTGTAGGATTTGTATCTTTTACAGCACAGTAAACACTGCTGGGTTGTTTCAGTGATCCAACTGCTGGGTATGTCAGGTAGGTCTGACCTATATTTATTTATAGAATGTGTTGGAGATGTGGGCTGGAAATGAAGTTTATCCCTCTTCATATATTTTTTTACAGACCGTGGAAGACTTTGAGATTCCATACTAACATGTTAATTATCAGTTAAAAATGATGTGAGTTTTTAATCTGAAATCTATTAGTATGTGTGCATACCGTATATGGTAAATATTACAGGATGCAAGCACCAGGGTCTGTCCAAAATCCTATATGATGTACTACATTCCCCAAATCCACACTAATGTATAAAGCCCTTTTTTGTAAATAAGCAGTACAGTCTTCCTGGAGGCACTGCTCAGGGCACATAGACTTGAACACATTTACCTGTGTGTGTGTAATATTGGCTGTCTGTCATTGCCTGTAGTTGCTACATCGTGCATTACACTGGGGAATATGTAAGTATTTATGCTGTTGAAGGGTCTTTTGTTTGAATACTGTAATATTTATCCATGAATTGTATGACATTCACCTACTATTGGTTTCATGGACATACTAAAAAAAATCTCACTTTTAGTGTGGAATTTTAGACACTGCTCTGGACATTTATTATAGGTGATACCTGGTTACTATGGTTACATGCCCCCAATGGATAGGGAAGCTTTGAGGAGCTGCCATGTATTCACCTCCCAAAAGATTAAATGTCTGTTTTCAGACAGACCCTGAGACTTACCTGAAACTGACAAACAACAATCTGTCATAAAATCTATAAAATGGTGTCAACAAAACATTGCTGCTCTTAGGAGAATATTATATTAGACTATTCTCTGTAGATGCCATTGTTCTCGAGCATGTGTCATACTGTATATGGGTCTTGGTGACATGTCATGTATGAATGTTTAGACTTGGGAGGTATCTGCCTGATTCTATCTAGGTCGGAGCCAGAGTGGTCTGCCGTCCTTGGGCAACAGGTCATAGAGTAGATGGGAGGGGGAGTGCAGAAAATACAACACATGGTCATTAAACCCATACATCACCATGTTTTGGAGACCTAAGCCAATGACAAACTTGATCGACGTTATTATGTTTTGACATGTGGACCCATGTGTGCGTTATCCGTGTCCTGTATAATAACTTCGACTTCCTGATGTTCGTCACTCAACTGCTGCATCTTGCTATTATGTACTTGACTCCTTGCAAGTAAAATCTCCTTATTCCAGAATCCAGTGACCCTGTCTCTTGTCTCAGCGAACGTCACAGAATTTTTCTATCAGCTGCAACTTATTATAATGAGAAAATGTATTTTTACTTTTGGTTCACAAGAAGTAATGTCAGTATTTGTGTGGTGCAATATTGGCCCACATAAAACATGACAATGAGTGAAAATTCTATTGTTTCTGTACATTTGAATTAAGTCAGCCAGCTTACACAGCAGTTTTACTAATGGTCAAAAGCTAGCTAGTAAATGTGTAGGTGGATTTATTCAAATTGGACCCAGCATATGGTTACTGAAATAACCCAAAATGGGTTCTTTATAATAAAGCAATTTTGAGTGTAGACCCCCATAGTTTAGCTGAGAAAACAGCACGTCTTCGATACCTTAAGTATTGTATTCTGCTAATTCTGTCTGTAAATATGTGTTACTTTTTATCAATCTTATGATTTATATCAGAGTAGTAAACTCCTGGCCCTTCTATTGAGCCCCATGGAATTTATTTTCATCCTGTTTACATTATGTCACCATTTGCGCAAGTGATGTTTGTCTCAGTTAAGTCAAGATAGGGGCAATTTGAGGTTAGCATTTGAGAGAAATATCTAGTACAGTTCAGTAGACTGCATCTGTCATCACCAACACCGAAACAGTTGTTATCTCAGCTCATTTGACCTGAAACATCGACAACAAAGGTGAAAAAGAACTAAAGGAGGTGGAAGTCACTACAGTCTGGTCATGCTGAAGCTGCGTAGACGGTTACAGTGACATCACCTCTGTTACTTTCAGATGTGTAGTCTGTCTATTGACGTATTTTCACAGTGATAGTTCAACAGGTTTACAACAAACTGAGTTTCTTCACTTGTACAATGATCTTTTCACCTGACAAACATCATATGTGTAAATGACACATAATTCAAAGCAGATCAAAACTTATTTGTTTCACCACTAAATGTAATACTGTTTTGTTTTTTTAAATAAGGTTCCATGAGACACAAGTGGAAGAGGTAGGACTGTGGGAGTCAATAATTCAAGAATCACATTTAGGTTTTAATTTTTTTTAACAAATAGCCAATCTATGGGGGATAAATAAGTGATGCACAAATGGATTTTTGGTGTATTCCTTTAAATAAAATAAACGTTCATGAAAATAAAAATAATATAAGCAAACATTGATGCGGTTTAATAAAACAATCAATCAGCAGCCAGAGTTAAAGCACAGGCAAAGTGCATGCTTACTTTACAAATGTCTCTCCCTTAGGTTTCCATTTGTTTGCGTACATACAGTATGTGTGTTTGTGTCCACACCGGGGCGTAGTAATGAAAGTAGGTATGTTTGTGCATGTGCACATACATGTACCGAGCTGCTCCATATAAATGATTCAGATTCTCTATATAGGTTTTTCTGTTATATTCTCAGGGTGCAGTAAATTTGTATGTCATGCAGGTGTTTTTCAAGTATTTGGTGTAAAAAGGGGAGGGAGTTGGGGGTGTCAGGTGCAGCTTCAGGGAAACGACAGAAAGGGAGTGTTGCTGTCGGTGGCCTCTTATCCAAAGGAGCGGTGGATGGATGGGCTCAGGAAGGAGGAGGAGGAGAAGGAAGAGGAAGAGGAAGAAGGAGGAGCTCAGCGGTCTAGTGGGTTGGAGAAGGCGGGGGTCTCCGACTGCCGTGGACACATGAACACAAACACAGAGAGGACGGATTAATGCCGTGACTCATAATCAATATCAGTGTTAATACTTACGTTAAGAGAATAGAATAGAATAGAATAGAATAGAATAGAATAGAATATTCTTCGTTGTAATTCTGTGTATAATGAAATTAGGAATTACAGCCTGTCACCTGTGTATAAACTCATGCACATAAACTCTAGTACGAGTAGAAATACTGCACAATTATAATGTACATATAATGTAATGTATAATGTACAATTATATAACTATAGAAGTAACATGAAGGCTCAGTTAATATGACCACAGTGTAGGTCAAGTCGACCAAGGTTATTATGACAGGGTTCCCACACTCATAAAAGTAGAGCTGAAACAATTAATCGAATTGTCGACTAATCGATTAATAAAGTTACTTTAATCTTTCTAAACTGAAGGTTAATTTTCTTAATTTCACTGACACTAAACATTGGTTCCACTGTTGTGTTTCATGCGTATTATGACATACAATGCCAGGATCAACACAAACACCATGCAGCATAGCTCACGGCATAGATTAGGTTATTATAAAGTATATTAACCATATTAATTACATTCATTGGAAAAATTGGAGAATTTAGTTAGTAAAAAAAATGTTGGAACCCCATTTGAGAAAATGTTTTCTTGTGGCATTTTATGTCATATGTGAACCTAATAACAAACTAAAACACACTGATACACATTTGCAATTGTGAAAAAGATATTTCTTAAAAATAGCCCAATGTTTTGTTTTTCAGTTTAGAACTCTTTTTCCAGTCTTGGCCCAAACCCCATTTCACACCCCATTTTGCAAAAGCAATTACAATGAAATAATGATGATGATACTTAAACTAAGCATCAAAACTTAAATTTAGAAACTAAATAAATAAATAAATAAACAACACAAATTAAATTTAGACAATTTAGTATTCATGTTGACAGTATAAGTTAAAATATATTTAGGAGAGTTTTAACTCTTCACACCTTTTAAATATAACAATATTAGAAGTCAAATGCAACCTGTGAAAAAAGGATTTCAGATAGACTTTGCATCAGTTTAATCGGTTTGTCTATTTTTAATTCCACCATTAGAAGTTCATTATAAAATTGACAAACCATTGCTCAAACACACAAAAAGACAAAGACAGTGATGGGTGGGATGTAATGAGACATAAACATCACATACACTGACATTAAACCAACAATCATGTAAATTTGGAGCTGAAGTCTGTGTAACATCTGGCTACTTTGAAAACCAGGCTCGTGTAAAGTGAAAAAGACTCAAACACACATCCTATAGAGCCAGGTGTGTGTTTGCGCATGCATCGCTTTGAGATAGTAAAGGAAAAGGTACATATGAGCAAACAGCAAACAGCATGCATCTGAAAGGAAGAGAAAGAAAGGAGGAAGTTGTTGCTGGTGATGATGGTGGTTATGGCAAATAGTACCCGACGTACCAGAAGGGTTAGTCCTCATTGGTCAGTAATAGTGATTCTAGGACAAAGGTGAGGTGAGGGACAGAGGGATGAGGAGAGAAAAGAGAAAAGGGGTGCAAACAGTTACAGTGCAAGAAAGGACTGACGTTGCATGTGCTCAGCTCTCACTTCATATCAACAGGAATACAAGAGTACACAACGCAGCGCAGAATGTATAGAAATGATGGGAAAATTCAGGAGGTGAGAGCTTGGCTCAGCAACGTGAGGTCTCTTTTGATAAAAGGGGCAAGCAGCTACTCTGACAGTGGATCAGACTACATGTTATAAGGTTCGCCAGCACAAAAACACAAGCAAGCACAAAGCAAAGTGTACGGGTACAAAGGCACATACCGGCAACGGAGTCGTTCAGAAAATCTGCACTTTTCACTATTGAAATTGTTTAGTGTGTGCAGTTAATATTGTTTAACAGTCAGAGTACAAAATGATGAAAAAATGGTAATCCCAACACGTACTAACACTGATAGACGGCAGTGCGACAAGTACACAGCCTGCACACAATTCATCCAAAATGAGATCCACCCATGCATTTTAATGTTCTCACTCAGAATCCATCTGTGTTTACATTTATAATCCTGTCTGTAACAGTTTATATTAAGGTGCACATGTTCACCACTAACTAGTTACTAATTAGTTAGCATACATACTAGTAGCACATTGGTTTATCTTAGTCATTACAGTACTTTTCAATGCAATATTACATATTACACAGCTACTAGGCCCTTAACTAATACTTTACCATCAATAACCTGGTAATTACTGCTTAATGACATGAAATAAGGAAGTTGTCAAACATTAATTGTAACCGAGTCATGTTTTGCTCAGTTTCTGCCTTTAAAAGTGGTAGGGATACAAAGAATACTGTCATTTTTCCTTAAAGCTACTTAAGATCTGCTCTTATGACAGTTCCAGTATTAATACTGCCAAAAGAACTCTAAAGTAAGTCTTCAGCATGCGTTCTCTATTCTAAAGGGAAGGGTCTTGCTAACAAACAGTTCCCTTGTCGTTTGATGTTTGATGATGATCAGAGGATTTAGGGCTAAATTTACAAAGAATGGATTGCACTCACTAAAAATGTCATGAATTGCTTGACATTTATGCTGCCAGTCAGCTTCACTATAAGGACATATCCATAAACCATTTGCCAGTAATGATCTGCCAGTGTAAATATGCCCATTAAGAGTGCAGTTCACCCTTGTCTTCTGTGTTTGTGTTTGTAATGTCTCCACATTTCACCTCGCAGATTGATCCATAATGAGAAGATCCTTTCAAACTCACTAAACTAATAACTTTTATGTATTTTGCTTCTTTTGCTTCTCTGTAACACACTCCACTGAAATGTTGGTAAAAGTGACCAACAGCTACTTAGTCAGGTAGGTCTGAAATGTGCTTGACTAATACCTGAATCTCAAAATCATATGTTTGACTCAGATTACAGGTTTCTAGGGTTGACTTTCTGTTTAAAAAAAAAGTTAGTATCATTAATGATCATTAATGTTGTCAAGTAATTATTTTTAGTAGCTGAAAGCCTGGGATAAGCCCCAAACCTCCTTGATCCAACCCAGTATCTAATTAAATAAACCCTGGATATTGTAAAATAAATATATTCAAATCAATCCAACAGTATTCAGTATTCACATATGGAAAGAATCAAGAAAAAAACAGAGATAGAGGGAGAGGGAGAGAGCCAAGCAAGCCTTTGATAGTACTAGTAGAACTGTAATTGGCATAATCTGCACTGGTCTTAAGTGAATTAGACTGCTTTTCAGGTCTCAGGTCTTATTTGCATATAAAGGGGTTGATTTGGGAGAGACTGTAATTTCTCCATTCGCTGTAAATTCCACCCTCTGTGAGTCCTGGGTGGATTACATCTCGTCTCATTTGCTCTTGTTAAGTGGCAACAAAGTATGAATAATCCTTTTGTGGACCTGGCCCTTAATTTAGAGTGTGGAGAACCACCTTATGAAGCTTCAACAACTTCCTTTATCAACAGCAGTAAGTAGAAGATTATTGGGTGGAATCAGTTAGAATGATGGCAGAACAAGACGACAATAAGAGCTTCATAATGACTAATAGTGAACCAATGTGCTAGTACTGTGCTAATGCTACTAAGCAACGAGTTCATGGTGTACATACGTACCTTCAAATAAAGGGTTACAGTGTCTACCCATCTAGGTAGGGGCGTCTATTGGTCTATTCAGCTATTCATCTACCGTCTATCACAACCTGAGTGCTCCATTTTCCTTTACCTCTTCATCCCTCATCCAGGTGTCTTCACATCCCCCTTTGCAACAGAGAGTATCCACACTTCAGCTTGTCACTACATTGGCTGCTTTGGCTGTCAATACCCTCATAAAGTCTGTATAATGAACCTGTATAGCATGAAGTGTCCATGTGAAGGACCTCTGATGGATTCACTCACCTGGGCACACTTGGGGGTGCACGGTTCGGCCGGGAGGGAACAGTGGGTGGAGGCCCACTATAAGGGTCAGGAGAAGCTCCCGGACGAGATGGGACCGGTGGCCCCCCCGCAGCAGGAGGAGGCCCAGGTGGAGGCCCACGAGAGCCAGGGCGGGCTGGGGGTCCTGGTGGAGCCCTCCGGTTTGGAGTTGGACTGGTTGCTGGAGACCTGGAGGGGAAGTGCAACAAAGGAAACAAGTGGAAAAGCCGAGTTTCCTAATAACCCCGTCTGGTCGCACAACACTTTGGCCCTCCTGCACACTGATACCCTGCCACCTCAGGGATTACTTTGAGTCTTAACTTTCATTGTCTTTAAAAACGTTTAAAAATTTCTTTTTGAAAATTTGTAAAAACAAAAAAAAAACAAAAACTAACCTAAAACCAAAATTGAGAGGAAGGCACAAGGAATAAAAAAAAAAAACATGTGAGCGGAATTTGAAAAGAATTGGGAGAATAATGTCCATCTTGTCGGTAAGTTGGATTCTGTACTGCAGTGCACATATTGTGAGTAGATGTCATTAGACTTGTTTGTTGTTTATATCTATAGACATTTTTAACACTTTATACTCAGACACTTCTCTGCTTGCTCCTGCTTTTGTCCTGCTTTCCTTTGCTTTTACTCTTGTTGTTTTTATTTTTTGGATTTTAATCTTGATGCTTTTATTTTTGGACAAACTCTTTTATCCACTCTTTTAAACAGTTTTAAGTGGTCCTAAAACTGTGTTGGGGATATTCTATCTGACAGACCAAGCAATCTCAGTCTTGGAAATATTGTTCAACATGTCTAGAGGAAAAACAAAAACAACCTCTCACTGCAAAAACTGCAGAAGATATTTACAAGAAATTAACATACAGTATTACAAGTGAAGATTTTTAGGCTCGAAGCAGAGAAAGGACTTCACCAGATGCTCTCAGTGTCATCCAGTGGCAAGAACTCTCAAGGACCTTTCAGAAATAAGGGTGACCAAATGGTTAAATTCAACCTGAACGATAAGGTTTCTTTTCTACATCTATCCAAAGACCAAAGTGCTGTTAAATGGAATAAAGTTGGTGCTAAGCCAAAGAGTGGCAAGAGTCAAGGATATCCTTATCCTAGGAGATGGTGCTATCAGTGAGATAGACAACAGTAGAATATCAACATGCAGCTACCCCAGTGCCACTGTGAGAGACATAACTATTCTCCCCCAGGCGTTATCAAAACACCATGGAGTCAAGCAGCTGACTGTACATGTGGGTATGGTGGACATCAGAAAGACAGAATCCTAAAAATAAGGATTTTGTTAAGTTGTTTGAGGCACTTAATAAAGTCTTGCTTCAGTCCTTCATCAGTGATCCCCAGCCCAACATCGACGGGAGGATAAACAAGTTCAGCCGGCTGCTGCAGCTGAACACATGGCTATCCAGGATCTGTGAGTCTAGAGGAATACATTTCACTGATAACTTTAATCTGTTTGGCAACAAGAGGATCTCCTCCATGCTCTGAGACATCAGAATGGCCCTGGATGGGATCCCAAGAACCCAATGAAAAAAGGGAGAAATGAGAGAGCTATTTCTGCCTTGCCAGTTGTAGACCCAGCAAAGGATTCAGCTCCAGCAGCTTCTTCTTCACCACCGCCTGGGACCCCACCTGCTGCATCCACAACTGCAACTCCAGCATCTTTGGAGGAGCCCCTCACCCAGCCCTGGGACCCACCTGCTACATCCACACCATCTGCGAAACCATTACTGTCACTTTCACCTCCTCCATCTCCAACAGGCTTTCCTAACCACCTTGAGAGCTTGGTGAAAACAGGAATAAAGATGGTTCCACTAACCCCACATATCACAAAATCACCATGGTTACTACCTTTGCTGTCCCCCAAGAGCTCTACATCCCCTTCTGCTCCCAACAAAACACCACCTCCTAACATCTATATCAGAAATACGAGAAAGCAAAAAAGGAGGTGGTGTGTGTGCATTACTTAGAGATGATATAGTTACTCACAGGCTGTCATTTGGGGTGTTGTCGTCTTTTGAGTATGTGTCTTTCAAAATGGAGCTAAATGTATCTCCTTCCATACTTTATGTAATCATATACAGGTCTCCCCAACACTGTCAAAGTTTTATTGCTGATTTTACTGAGATGCTTTCAGTTGTGTGAACAGAGATTGACTGTATCATCCTTACAGGTGAATGTACATGTGGATAATGTGTGTGACAGAAATGCTAAAGA
This sequence comes from Ostorhinchus rueppellii, assembly GCA_030068375.1. Taxonomy (NCBI): domain Eukaryota; kingdom Metazoa; phylum Chordata; class Actinopteri; order Kurtiformes; family Apogonidae; genus Ostorhinchus; species Ostorhinchus rueppellii. The sequence goes on from JAQQZY010000005.1 coordinate 55,600,522, forward strand.
GTGCTGTCCTTGAAACCTTTGGTTTAATTCAGCATGTGTGTGAGCCCACCCACAGCAGAGGGCACACTCTGGACCTGCTCATTACTAAGGGGGTAAATATTTCAAGTGTTCATGTTGCTTTATTGGATCCTTTCTGTGTCTTTGAACTGTCAATGATCCTCAAACCAATGGCTGGACCTGCAGTTGTTTGGAGGAGACACATTAATAACAGCACAGGCACACTGTTTATGGAGATATTTAGGTTTGAAATCACCTCATGTTCTATTGTTG
>JAQQZY010000005.1:55616862-55645536 GCA_030068375.1 Ostorhinchus rueppellii
TTTTTCATACATTTTTGTCTTCTTTTGTTTGTTTTGGAAAATATCCACCAATGGATACACCAAGGGAACAAATTTCTGTGAGTTATTTTTCATCCACTCAAGTTGAAATCTCAGCATCTCAGTATGAAGACTCAATATGAACAAAGCCCACAATGTAAAATTAAAGCCCAGCCAGAGACTGCACAGTAATCTTAAAATATACCCCAACCTGAGCTACAAAGGCTTTGATTCAAAGTCATAATAGGAAGTAGTAGTAAGTAATAGTAGCAATGCTGCACACTCCCCTCTGCAAATACACACTAAATAGATATATTTATTGTTTCATCAATCAGTCGGAAGTAATGACCCATGCTAAAAGTTTAAGGAATGAACATACAGATGTATGTGTTAAAATGTAGTCGGTCAAAGTAAAAAAAAATCCACTTCTTCCTAAAACCCACAGAGCATCATGTCTTACTAGTATTCATGTACAGTGTCTTTACTCTTTAACTGTCAGTCTGTTCTTCAAAAGAGGCTGCGAGTCTGCAGAGACTCACTGACACATGACAAAATGACTAAACTACCACTCACACATATTATATATCTTCCCAAAAGACATCAAATACACATTAGCATCTTATTTCTGTTCCAGTCAGAGGCTTTTGTTGAACCAATGTTATATTATATCTGAACTTAGCAAAAAATATAATTGAGAGAAAAGGCTACATCACTGATTTATCTCATTCATCAAGGTAGAACTCTAAAGCGTCCAGAAACCATCATGTGGATCACCTCCTCACAAACCTGAAACACAAAACTCTGTCTTATTTTATTATATAAATCTTCTCTCATTGTAGTTTCTCCAGTCTTTCTGCTTTTTATCTGTTTGCATAAGCTGTTACTTACATGAACTGCATAACAAAGATGAAGAAGTCAGTCCCAATCTATATTTTCCAATCTTATCACTAGTGTGTGATTTGAGAGCTGCATATGAGCCTGCAAAAAGCAATCTTCACACACTTGTGTAGGAACAGGATCAATGAAAAATTAACAATAAACATCAGAGCAAAATAGTACATGCTATGTTTAAAACTAGAAGGAATATCTATAATAAATTCTATTCTTAATTTTGTCTATAAAATATCATGAACTGGTCTAATCTTGATATTTTATAGAGATGTTAGAATCTGCTTGGCATACAAATATTATACAAGGACAGCAAAACACTAAACTGCAACTGATGGTGATGTTTACTATAAGCAGTAATTGGTGTGACTTGTACTTCTCAGATGAAATAGTGGGGATCACATCTTGGGGCTGCCTTTATGGGGCTTGGTTGGCATGTCGCGCACACACACTCAAATAAATCTACACTTTTTCACGAGCTCAGCTTCACCACACTGGTGCAAACACGCCAAAGATACAATTACACCCATATAAACTGACGGGAGACATTTAATGGAATATCAAAATACAAAGACAGGAAAAACAAAGTCTGAAACTTGAGGGGTTTTTATGATATTATCCAGCAGAGTTTCATTACAAAACAAAAAAAAGCCAAACCCTGAGCTCACAGATTACAACTGGATATGTCTATGAATGTACATACTTTCTTAATATTTCTGGCTTTTCTGACTAAGAGTTTGAAAAGGAAGCTGCCTGCCTGGTCATCCAAACAGTGGAAACAATGTTGGTGCGACCGCAGTGCTCCCCCCACCCAGCCATTAAAATTCACTTCTTCCAGTTCCTAAACCCGAAACTTAACTGCAACAATAATCCCTTTGCCCCGAAGTAAATGTGTTATTTTCTTATTTGGCTTGTTTCTCTGTTACATACTTTAGATTTTTCAACTCTTTAACGTCTCTTCTTTTCTGTTAAACATCATTTGTCCTCGCTTTTTCGCCACATACTTCTTCACCTCTTGCTTTCTATCTTTCATCTCCATTTTCTTCCCCCTCTCCTTCACTCTCGCTTTCCCTCCATCTCTACCACAGTACTGCTGACTCGTCTCTCCTGGGATTGTGCCTACTTTGATTTGGAGCTCAGAAACCAAAGCTAAAGCAAACACAGCAGCCACCTCTGCGCGCACACACACACACACACACACACACATATACAGACACACACACCTGGAATCACTAGCATTGATTCCTGAGTCCTGCTTTTTCGAAAACTTTAGGTTCGGACTCAATGTCAAAGTCAAAGTACATACATAAGTATGAATAATTGAAAGAAAAGATTAAAACGACATAAAAGACATAATAACAACCAAGACAAATACGACAAGCAGAACCAAAAAAAACCAAAACAAAACATTAAGATGCACCAAACCAAAAACTGTGATAAATGCAGACAAAAAACACAACATAAAAAATGCGAAAACAATTGAAGACTAGAGCTGGAATTTTTAATAAGTAATTGACTCAAATCAATTTTAAAAAAAATGATTCGATTACAACCTTTCTGAATTGAAGCTTCATTTTCTTAATTTCACTTCTGGTAAACATTGGTTCCGCTGTTGTATTTCACACGGACGCTTATTGTGATGCACATGACTGATTATTTTTTGAATCAAGTAATCTGTCAGTTATTTTTCTTTGATTTGATTCCATTAAATGATTATGTAAATAGGTGATAAATATAGTCAAAATGTGTAAAAGCCATGTCTGAAAATGACAAATTGCTCTTTATTTCAGAATCAGCTGCAACAACCACAAAAAATATAAAAGTAAAAGGGTATATAAAAAATAGCTATATATGTAGAAATAACAACAAACAAGTCAAATGACCTCTACAAACAATATATACACTGCAGTCTTCAAAACCTTTGACTTGCTAACAACTTGAAATGAAACTAAAATGCAACTAAAAAAAAATAGACAAATATTTGTAATGTTTGTGTGAAAGCTTAAAAGAGTAAGTGATGGTTCTAATGCAGAAAAGTGAACATAAAGACATTTTCTGCCTTTTTGTCCTTGTGTCTTCTTCGCTGTGCTTCATGTTGTTTGTGTTGATCCTGGCGTCATGTGCATCACAATCAGCGTCCGTGTGAAACTCAACAGTGGAACCAATGAAATGAAGGTAATGAAGCTTTCAGCCAACATTTTAATCAAATATATTTTTAAATTTCGATTCAAGTTAATTAATCAGTCAGTTGTTTCAGCTCTGGTGGGATGCAAATAAACTACTTTTACCGGTCAGTGTTAAAAATGTGACTGACCTTCCAGAAAACACATTTAACACAACATTGTGTTGATGTTGGGACAGTCTGTAAAAATGTAAACATTAGGGCTGTTTATGATGTATTTTTGTAAGTTTTAGAGCTAGAGTTGAAAAAGTTTACTTTACTTCACTTTATTGTTTATTTGACAGACCCTAGGCAGGTATACAGGCAATAATAAATACAGAATATAAAAACAGGATATTACATAAAATTGTTAAACAATTTAAAAACAAAATACAGATATGAGAATGTAATTAAAAGCCAACAATGCAATAATAATGCAGTTTAAATCACACAAAATAAAAATAATATATTCTGTACAAAGCATAAATATTGAATGTAAATATAAATAGTAGTCCTGCCAGGTACCATTAAAAGTCCCTCATTTAGTTATAGCAGCATTTTTAAAGATCAAGCCCTGAGTGAGATTCAGAAGTGCAAAAAATAAGTGCACTAAGGCACTTCATTATGGTTACTGGTTTGTGTAGATTTTAGCTCAAAATTTAAGGTGTTTTTTTTTTAAACACTGTAAAGCTACCAGACCATCTGATATCGATTGGAAAGGAATTCCACTTCCCCGCCACGTTACATAAAATGTTGATATTCCAAGACTTGTTGTTGGGGACCCATTCTCCCCTCAAGGATGCGCTGACAATTTTTTAGGATATTACAGTGGTTATATTCCCTTGGTTTTTTTATATAATGTTTTTAAGATCTGTTTGTAGAGGGAATATACCAGTGTGAGGGTGGTCACCCCTGAGTGGGACCAAGTTATTCTGCAATATGACAAATGAAGAAGTATCATGTTTGTGGATATTTGATGTCTGATGCTCTTGAAAGGATTCAAATCGAGTTTTACTTTTGTTGTTATTGTACTGGCATTATTTTTTTTAAAGACATATTACTGCCCATAATGATGCGTAGGTATTTAAAGTGCTTCACAGCTTTTATAACTCCCCCATCAAACAAAATATCTAGATCATCTGTTTGAGTAGTTCTTGAGGTAAAATATATGCAAACTGTTTTACTTACATTGAGATTTAAATATGATTTCGTAAGCCAAAGGTGAACCCCTGGTTCCAACCTAATGACAAAAGATTGATATAGTTATGTTTATGTGTGTGTGTGTGTGTGTGTGTGTGTGTGTGTGTGTGTGTGTGTGTCTGAAATGAAGAAGGTGAAAGAGGCAAACTGACTTGCCTGGTTTTCCTCCTGTACACACACATATCCAAATTCCCTTTTCGTTCTGTTTCTGATTTACCAGTAGTGTGTCACTCTTCCAACCAGTAACACCAACACCCCCCTTGCCCCCTCTGTGCGTCTGTGTGTGTGTGTTGGGAAGTGTGTAGAGCTGCATAAAGGGTTCTTTATTCAAGTCGGACAGGGAGAGGAAATCAGCTTTAGAAGTAAAAACAGAGGGAGCAAGAGAGAGAGATGGAGACCACAGGGCTGCACATCTGGAGTTATTACAAGGCTTCCTCCTGCTTGCCAAGAAAACGCCGACATTCCTGCCCTCGCTACAAAGACCATGGAGCCTCTGCTCTCGTCCAATCCCCACTCCTACACATGCACATCCATCACTCAAAAAAACCACACATATACGCTTGAATGTACCATGAGGAGAGGTGATCACATAACCCACAGACGCTTTCACAAAACACATTTCTGCCTCCAACGTGAGAGTGCAGAACGCAGACATCCTCCCATCTTCCCACATACGCTTCCACTAAAAAACCTCCCCTCCCTCTACAGTCGCTTCACTCCCCTTCCTAACTTTACAATGTCGAATGAATGCATCTCACTTCCTGTTCACCTTTGACCTTCCACTTTCTTCCACCAAAAGCCAGAGCAGAAAGACAGACTGAGAGAAACAAGGGGGGGGAGAAAAAAAAGGAGTAAAAAAAAAAGGAAAAAAAAGAAAAAGCCAGACAGTGGGAGGGGAGAGAGGAAGAAGTGAGGAGAGGAAAAATGGGGGGCCGCCGAGCTCCTCCTCCTCCTCCTTCCCTCTCCCTATCTCTTCTCTCTCTCTCTTGTTCCTTTTTCTTCTTCTGTCTCTCAGAGGGGAAACTTGGTGACCAGTCTTTTGCCACGTCGAGCCTTCTAACCGGTCCGCCTTGAGCACTACCTTCGCCGGAGGAGACCTCGGTCATCGAATTCAAATGTCAGCGAAGCGGCTTTTACAATCCATTCAACCTGTTCTTCAGCACAGAATAAAAGACAGGATGAGAAGAATCAGTGATGGTTGAGAAAAGCCTGGGTGGAATGGACAGCAAGATGAAGAGGAGGACAAGAAATCAGGTATTCCGCCTTGAGAGGTTTTCACTTGCCCAGTGTGGGAAAGAAGAAAGGTCAGACTGTGGTGTTTCAGAGGGAGGTGTTGGAGATTTGAGATTTAGCGTGATCTCCAGAACTATTCACTGATAAGTTCTCACACAGGAACCTAGAAAGAGTAACTGGAGAGTCCTTTATAACCTGTAATGACAACATTATCAGTGTTTTTAAATGTCTTGTGAAAATATGCCGTATTTATTTTTCATGGTGTAGGGTCAGCGAGGGCAAACTGAGTTTACGTTCCACTAATCTGAGCTAAATGGACTCATGTATACATCTGTCCTCGTCTTCATGTGTCTTTACATCTGTGTCTAATCTATTTCTAATGTCAGCAGATGTCCAAAGGGCTCTGGGACCATTTTTAATTTCTTTGGTTTAGAAATAAATGAATGTTTTCACAGAAACCTCGGCCTGATTTACTGCTCTGTGGGGAAACGTCTTTGTGTTATGGAATATTCAACATCCAGCTTGTCTGCGTCTTCCTCTCTAGAGTTTGGTCTGGAATCCTGCTTCTCACAGTGGGAAACATTAGGAAACATCGTTGAATCTGCCAATCAGTGGCTATCACCTCTGTCTAACCTTTTCTCCTCCTCCTCCTCCTCCTCCTCCTCCTCCTCCTCCTTACCGGCCCCCCTCATCCATCACTCACACACTGCTTCTTCTCCAGTGGCTCCACCATCCTCATCAGTGCTTCAGTCCAGACCCCAGATTGATTCAGCGAGTGGATGCTTTTGGGGGATCACAGTGAGTACAACTTGGTGTGTACAGATGTTCTTTAAAGGTACAAGTGAATGAACGTGGCATCATCACTGCATGAGAACCAAAAAAACAAAAAAACACTTCTCTGCAGCATCCGTCAGCCCAGCCCGCCTGCCCAGTGTTCAGACTACCTGTTCAGGAAGTAGTGGTTGTACAGTAGTCTGCACATTGGTTAGGCTGGCCAGGGAAGCACATATCAACCCAAAAACACAAACCATATCAGACAAGAAGAAGAAGAAGAAGAAGAGAGAAGGCATGCACCAGGCTGTGGGAACACCCAAACCAGCACCACCCCTCGTCCAGCTGGGCAACAAACCTAAATAAAGTACCCAAAGGCTCCACCACAGAGGCCTGTCCTGGATTTATGAGTGACATATATGAAGAAATAGAAGCAGAAGGTTATTTAACAAGCCATGTAAAAGGTTTTTGTAATGTTTGACATTAAAATGGAAGCACAGTCAAGTAAATCTGACCTTTTGATTTTGTCAAAACTATCAAAAAGTTTCAATAAAGGCACTTGTATTTCTATTTGACTCTGTCTCTCCTTTGTTTCTACAACAACGTACACAGAAATCCTTTAACTGGACTCACCTAATGCATCACTGTCATATAAATGTGAATGATTGGCTGCATAAACTTCATCAACATGTTGTTCATTTTTCTTCTGAACCAAAACTTCAGACTAAGTCAAACCAACAAAGTCCAACCACACAGAAAAATGAACATTCACGTAAGATAACTAAAACACACAGTAAACCCCCAGCATTGCAGCTGCCCTGCACTTTAAACCAAAATGTACAATTACGTCTCCGCCTTCCCTGCATCAGCTTGTGGCCGTTTTACCTCAAATAACCATGTAATGTGCAGTGGAGCAGGAAGCACCCATACAAAAATGTTGAAAGAGCAGCCACTCTGTCATTGTCTATACACCATTTTTATGAGTCTTTGTATAGCTCTGCCCAAAAAAAGGAACCAAAATTGTTTTTTGCGGCTTTAGTGTTTGTAGGTGACGTCATGTGAAACATACAAGTTTAGTTAGTTAGTGAGTTAGACCCCCTGCTTTGTTTTCCGTCATGTTTTCTTTTCAACCTCCACAGTTTGTCTTCTAGCAGGCCTGTCTTTGATAAAGCAAAAACCACAGTATGCCATTTCTGAACTCCCCAAATACATAAAAGCACAGTGTAAGGGCCGGTACATTCACACGGTGTCCCATCTCAGAGGATCGTCTGCAGGAATGAAAACCGCAAACCAACCTGTTTCCATTTAGAGCCCTGCCACCATGCGCACACAAGTTTTATTTTATACTTAAGTCAAAGCCCAAGGAACAGACATACAAGAGTACACCCACATATATGCACATACACACACACACGTATGCAGCAAAAGAAAAAAAAAGAGAAGACACACACACACACACACACACACACACACACGCACACACACGCACACACACCGTATTTCAGGCATGTTTCTGGTGAGTGTGTTGAAAGCAGCAGTCTGCCGTTTCCCCCCAGGATGTTTACAGCTGGGATCACCAGGCAAGTCTGGTTTTCTGGCAGCTTTACAGCAGGAGTAGGGAAACCCAGGCGCACACAAATACACACACATAGGTGTAGATTTTGGAGGGGAATCTGGGGATACGACTCCCTTGATAGTTACAACATGTGCCTTAGTACCCCTGATAAAATGCAAAATATGCAGCAGAGTTTCATTTAAATTTACAATCTTGCTTTCACTACTCAACGGTTATGAAGTGATTACCAATCATGCCTAGTGCCTACAGTACAAGCCTATGGGGGCAGAGTTAACATCTGGGGTTCGTTCAGCTGGTCATGTCTAGGTTCAGGAACCTTATGTGGCCTAAAATAATGAAAATAAATATTGTGATATTGCATATGTTTATCTAAATAATACGACAATGGGTACATGCCACAAGCTAAAAGCAAAAATAATGCTATCCCTAAATATTAGTGTATGGAGCTTTTTTTTTTTTGGCTAAGCTGTGTATTTGATGATACAGAAAGCCTCAAAAGCTGAGGACAGAGCGATAGACCAAAAATTTCTGCATAAAATTCACCATAATGCAGGTGCTTTTGAAGCTTAAAATTTCCTAGGGAAGATCCCTATTTACAGTGTCAAACCAAAACCTCTTTCTATCCAGACATAAAGGGCCTCAATGAGAACCAAAAACACTCACAAAGAAGAACTGCAGAGGACTTATCTAAGCAACATTATTTATATACCTATGAATTTCATTAAGATAACATGTGAAAACCACTGTGCCAGGAGTCTATAAAATTACATGTTGGCCTTTTTATGCATGTTTTTGTTTTCCTTTCAACCACTTTTTCTCCATTCACATCTCCCTCCCTTTTGCCTTCTCTGTCTCTCTCCACTTTGGGAGGCTTTAAGCTACAGAGCAGCCTGATTCAAAGAATTGGCATGTCCTGTGGTAATACAGACCAGAAGACCAGAAGGTTTCTACACTCACACACATACATTTACAGACTCACATGCACACTAACCAAAACATCCTGGCACCACTAACTGGGCTGAAAGTTATTATTAGTGTCTGGGGGTAGTGTGTGTGTTCATGTGTGTGCAAGTGTGTGTGTGGATGTTTGCCAGAATACGCCAAGGGTTTTCCCCATGACGAGAGGCAGCCAATAAAACGGCACTGCACTGTTTTGCGAGTTTATGTAAAGAAATATATTAACATGTCTGTATGTAAATGCAGAGGCAGCATAAAACCTGCAAAAAATGTCTTCATGGGCAGTGACACATTTTCTAACTGGTGTAAATCTGAACATTTTACTGTTTCCAACTTTTGATCAGCAGTGTGTATACTGGCAAATGTCCACCCAGGTGCACATTTAAGTATGCACCCCAGAGTGCTTGAACCCTCTGTGTGAGGGCTACATAAAAATGTTCAGCTTGGAAAGAAAACCTAATGGATTTTTTTTTTTTTTTTTTGTGGTCTCTTTCTTATTCATTTGTTTCTCTCTCTGCTATATTTTTGCTGTAATATACCTCAGCCTCAGTGTTGCGCCTCAGCACCAGCACTGGTGTTGGTTTTGGGAAGAGGTGGTACAGGTCAACACATTCTTTACTCCACTGGAAGTACAGACCCTATGAAGCAAAGACTGGTGGTAGAAGTGGAAGTAATGATTCAACTTGCTGTTCTTAAAGTATAAAAAGACATTTCCAGCAGATATGTGCATATTAATAAAGACTATTAAACCATTCTAACATCAAGTTAAATTAAAAAAATAACATAAAAAAAAAACTGTCTACTGTGAATAATGAACATCAACTTTACTACAATCTGGAAATCAGTTTTCAATGTTTTGATGCAAAATTCAAGTCATTATAACACCTTTTCACATCATGTCTGTTATACCTTTACATTTTGCATTTGGTCATGTGTCATGTGGATGGACACACTTTCCTATGTATTGTTGTCCCATATATTTAGCTCACTTTTTAACTTGATCTTGTTTGGTCCAGACATTCTGACCTTTCAGTCTAATTCATTCAAAAATTCTCAATTCCAATCTAAATGATGGCTTGGTTTGTTTTCAGTGTGAGAAACCATTTATAATGGACTGGACTTTTGGAACAGGAAGTTATGCTGGGCAACTCTTAATCTCTGTTAATAAGAAAAAGAAAAGGAAGACAGAAGAGGTTAAAATTAAATATTATCTTGAGAAACATACCATATTTCTGTAAGCTGTAAAATGGTTTAAAACAGTTTACTTATTTTTTTTTTCTTAAATGAGTGTGATGAGAGGGCTTGAGAACATCATATGGATCCATAAAAACACAACTGGGCCTCACGGCAAGAAGGTTCTGGGCTTCTCTCTGCCTTTTTTGTGTTGAGTTGGCTTGTTCTTTCTGCACTGCACAGGTTTCCTCCAGTTTACACCACCATTAAAAACAGGTACATATAGGTTCAGTCTCCTGTCGGTGCAGCCAACTGCGCCTATGTGCTATGTGCTAACACTAAAGCTAATACTATGAATACACTTAGAATATCCCTATGGGGATAATACAGTGAATTAACCTTAACCTTTCTACCTTAATACCAGAGATGGGAGTAACTTACACATGTACCAACAATGATCACGTCTCCAGTCTTAATCTTTAAGTGTCAAGCAAGTCTTAAGTTTCTGTGGTAAAAAGTGCAATTCAATTCCCCCCTAAAAGTTAAGCACAGCAAGTTAAGTCATTGGTCAAGGTAAACCAATTGATGAATCACATCACATGAACTTTGGATGATTTATCCATGTGAAACGTTGAACCATCAGTTAGAAGCTTCATCAATGAACAGTAACGGTGATTGTCTTTCTGTTTATTTTTCATTCCCTGTCTGACTTATTTCAGTTGGAGGCTGACAGTTACTGTGTTAAAATCACCCAATGAGCTTTATGCACAGCTCCACTACTTCCTGAACTTCAGCCAGCTCCTTTGTTTCCTGTCTTTCATTATTGGATGAACTGATTAATCCAGGTGTGTCTGACCTCAGTAAATGGTCAGGCAGTAGTGGAGCTGTGCATAAAGACCAATTACATTTCTAAACTTGACTGTGAAGTCAATATCTCTATGGGTCAGTAAATTATCATGTCCAGTCATTTCCCACAAGTCAAAGTCAAGTTGAGTCTTTCATCAGTCTACCAATATCTGATAAATTCAGTCTAAATACAAAAACATTAATCATTTAATATTATTCCAATTAATCCAATTAATCTAATCTTGTATAGATGAGATGTGAGATGTAAATAAGCCAATAAAATCATAAAAACATTAAATACTCAGTGAGACACAGTATGATGATGACAAGACAGAGATATGACAGAGCTCATTCAGTTCATGTTCAAAGTTGCAGTGAGAAACAAAGACTAACTGGATCAAACGTAATAAAAATATTAACCTTGATTCTAATTATTATTTCTTTTGGATGATGCAAATAATGATGCAAAATAAAAATAATTCTGTCACATGTGTTAAAACTAAAGAAAGGAGCCTGTTTTAAGGATACTTGGAGTCAAAGTAAAAAGTTCAGATACTTGAAAACTCTACTTAAGAAATGATGTACTTCCCTTGGGTATCCTGACAGTTCTTTACAAAGCAGAGAAGAAGGAGATTGAATGACAGATGGAGATTGAAAAAGACCGAGGGATGATGGAAAGGGAGGCAGGAAGTAACAACAGAGATGAACTTTGAGGATGTGTTAGAGAAAGCGAAGGGAAATGTGGGGAGGGAAATATGTAGAAAGGGACGGGATAAAACCAAACCCCACCACCACCCCCTGTGTGCCCCCTCCCACCTCTCCTCCCCACTTTCTCTCACTTCACATGTTCCTTGTTACTCCTGCTGCTAACCAGCTAACAAGAGACACTCGTACCTCCTCCCCTACAACTCCGTCCCTCCTTGCTCTGTGCCCCGTCTTTGAAATGAACTACGTTTATTAGAAGCAGCTTTAGTGTGAGTGTGTGTCTATGTGTGTGTAATTGGTTACAGGGCAGGGCAGGGGGCTCTGGTATGCACATGTGTGTGCCAGCTTTGGTGTCTGACATACTGGGGGGTCTTGACTCTTTGGAAAGGCATTCTCACTGCTACACACACAAATATACACACACATACGGCCTAATGTCAGCGAGCAGAGAGCTGTGGCTAAAGACTGGAGACAGTAAGACTGTGGCTAACTCCTAATAGTTCCGCAAAGCATCATGGGACACCACTTTGACCAGTCGAGCCAGTAACAAAACTATATCAGATCAAATCCTCTCAAACACCAAACTGGACCAACAGTCATTTTTGCCAGAATTGGATCAACTTTAGGAGCATAATGTGAGAATCACAGACAGTCTGCTGGATGATTGTGGTATACAAATGAACAAATAAACTGGTGGAAACTTTAATACAAGATGAAATTGACCCTGGTTATAGGAGAAGTCATGCAAATTCTGGATGCAGAAAGCTGTAACAATGAAATGTATTGCAATTTGCCACACAATACTGCACACACTAATGACAAATTACATCATTACATGGTTTACTGGCAGGTCAGTGTGACACTTGAGCTAATGGAAAACATTGGGCAGTAGGCATAAATGAAAAACCACCTTTTTTTCCCTCCAGAATATGTCCATGCATTGTATGTGAACATGTTTTCCCTACTTTCCAAAAGACCACAAATGCATTAACATCTTTTTGGTTAGCTCTCAGTTCAGTCAATAGTCCTGTTCAGTCCTGGTGTTTACATGCAGTTTTCATGATCTGATCCCATGTGGGTGGCTTGTTCACACCTGAAGATTTCTAAATGTGTCTCAGGTGATCACCTCTGATAAGATCTCATTTCCCTCTTTTAAAAGCATATAAACCGGCTCATCTATGACTCAATTGTAAAATCTCTTCCTCAACATAATTCCATGTGCTGACTACACATCGGGTGTTTTTAAGGTGTTTTTTCTGATTGATATGACAACTCTGACTATTCCTTTTGTTTTATTAGCTCTCTTACACAAAATACACTTCAAGAGCTTAAAATAGGTTTATGAATTTCTACTGTGAATACTGTATTCCTCATGAAGGGAAAAAAACAACAACAAGTAGCTGTTCACACATGTACACACTTGTAATATGTCATAACTTTATCAAAATACTTAAAGAATATCAGATAAGTAGTCAGTCCTTCAATCCATCACAGGATACATTCATTTTCAGAGAGTTGAGAAAATGTGGACTTATGCTTTCCAGACCACCACTGAATGAGTCCTGAATGACTAGATACCAGCCATTCCGGAGTGTGTTCACACCTTTCATGAGAACATGTTAATGTTACATCTGCCATTGTAAGAGCAAGAGGGAATGATGTGTTCCAATGGTGCAGCAGAAATCAGATCATGGACCTTGCAAATGTACGTACAATACATATGATATTTAGTGATGATTTGAAGTGAAATTACAGATTAAAACCAAATGAATATCCCCAACCTTCCCAGTGGTCAAGGTCTTTAGTAAAGAGTATACTATTAACAAATATAATCAGTGCAATTCACCTTAACACTGGAGGTCACCTTCTATAAAATGGGGAAAAAATAAGACATCCATTTTGAGGGACTGTAAAAGATGGCAGACTCTGAATGTTGACCTACTGCATCTCAAAAAATGGTCATTTTAAGGTAACACAACATTAATGTAATACGACTATACACCAATGAAATCAGAATTATGAATATTATATTATATTATATTATATTATATTATATTATATTATATTATATTATATTATACAGGTTTAAGGTTAGCAGTCCTTTTTAGTGCTTGTAAACAGTACTGTTCAATCTTGTCAACTATGTGTTTAAATGGGCTTTGCTTTGTCTCTCAGCCAGAACTGGACCACACTAAGGCTACTGCAGTACATGAGAACAGTGGAACAGGGTCTACAAACAGTACTGAAGTTAACAGGCAAAATAAAACAATTCTGTCACATGTGTTAAAACTAAAGAAAGGAGCCTGTTGTAAGGATACTTGGAGTCAAAGTAAAAAGTTCAGATACTTGAAAACTCTACTTAAAAATGATGTACTTCCCTTGGGTATAGCTTAGCTGCAATAAAGTTCGAAAAAGATCATGACCATTAAATATTTATTTAGTGACTTATTTCACATTAGTTTTTGCTATTCAAATTTTCAAATTGTGCTTAGCTTCATATCTTTGGTATTACACAAAATGCTGAAACATAAAAAAAGGTCTCAATAATAATTAAAAAAAAACAAAAAACGTTGGCTGCTGTTACTTTATCTAAAACCACCAGCTTTTTTATGTCCTTTCACATCACTGGAGGAAAAAAGTCACTTGCCGACATGAGCAAAGCATCTTTGATTTGTCTGAGAGCTCTGTGGCAGACTGTGGACACTAAGCCTGCAACTCAGACAGATTTCAAGTGTCCAAAAAATGGATTATTCAGTAGACAAATTAAAACAAAAGCTAACCCTTCTGTGGTGTATGTGTGAGTGTCTCACCTCATCATCCTTGTACCAGGACAAAGACTCAGCAGTGAGGACGAACCAGTATTCTTTGGCTCCTCCCTTCATGATGCCAATGTTGTTGATGGTCAGCCAGCCCTTCCTGATCACCTGTGAGACAGACAGAAACAGAGAGAACAAAAAGGAATTAAAATAAACAGAACACAGTAAGAAAACCTTCCCCCTCCTCTCTTTACCCAAGACACAGTTCACATAACTTTTACAAATTGGACATCACATCTGTCAGCCTGTGGGGGTAACACATACTCAGCTACTCTAACATATATGCAGTTAAAGGAGAAGGTGCTGCTTCTAGTGGAGAATAGAAGCAACTGCCACAAACACCAGTGGGGTGACTGTCACCTACATGACTGAAACACATTCATTTGTCGTCATTTCTCTCCACCATACAGAAAACCATAGACACAGACAGGTATGTTGTGTGCATGTTATTTACCTTGAACCGATCGTTAACTCCTCTCTCTGGCTGAATGAGAATGTGGAGAGATCGTTACAAAGCTACGCCAACAAAGGCCAAGTATCCATGAAGGCCAAATACACAAAGCTGGCAAATGCCAGCAAATGATACAGTAGCTGACTGTTGGGGTGGCAGCAGAAGGGACAGCAGGCAGGAATGGGTGGGCGGAAAAATTAAGGGGGCTACAATCAAGATGGCCCATGTCAAACCAGTCTGGGTCCATGCAGTGAAATGCAGGAGCCTGGCAGTTTAATACTGTATGAACTGGTGGTGGATCGCTGACTTTGTTTTTAGCCTAACTTGTCTATATGATATGAAAATCCTTCATGCTTGTACTAAAATGTAGGTAATGGGTAATAAGGCCTTTATATGATGCTTATTAGTACCACCTATCTGTGTAAACTGCCTCATCTCAGACAGAACTGCAGTAAGTGAAAAGAGTAGAGTGAGTGAATCAGAGTGTCAGTTTATTTTTATGTTGCTCTGCCTGTGCAAACTGCACAATGCTGTTATTTGCTAAAGTACAAACTTGCTGCCTAAAAATCCCAGAAACATCCCATACACAGCAAAACAAGAGGAAAATACAAATTATAGGGAGAGGGCAGGGCCTCTGCAGGTAAAAACAGCCCAGACTGAAGGGGGGGACACACGTGATGATTGAGAAGGATTCTGCACAAGTAGATAGGGTCTACATTTTTATCAGGTTTAGGAAAATGTGAGATATTTTGTATTTAATTAAGCATTGGTTTTGTTTCTGGTAATAACGGCTTCATTAACTTGCAGTTAATGGAAAATTATGTTTACATAAATATTAATAAAATTGCAAAAAAATCTCATCAAAAAGATTAATAATTGTCATTGATATTGACAATAAAAACTAAACAAAAATGTGTTTGTAATGTTAATACAAAAAGACAAAATACAAAAGAAATATTGAAATAAATATATCCAAAAATAATTTCAGTCTCAGAGTGCATTCAGAATATCAGGCAAGTTCCTGCATACAATAAGGAAATGTCACAAATTGGAAGAAAACATGAGTTACGTTACAAATGTTCTGGCAATCCAGTGGTTAGAAGAAAGTTTGGTGTGTGTCACAATCATTTTGAAACCAACAGCTGTAAATAAAAAGCTATGCTTCTTGCATCACTTTTGTTGAGTTCACAGACTCAATAGAACAGAGTCTATGAAAGACTCACGAGGGTTCAGGCTTAAGTTCAGGAAAGTGTTCAGTAAATGTTACAAAAAACAGAAGCTACAGGGTTTTAACGGGCCAGGTACATACATTTGTAAACAGGAAATGAAGATAACCACTGTGTTTATGGTATGACCATCACCTTTGACCCAAGACTGGGTGGTTGTTATGACAACTGACTATATAGCTAACTGCAGGGGGGACATAAGTCTGTCTGTTCTTTGGTTGCAAGAGGGAGAAACAAAGGAAGACAGACAGAAGCCGCCTAGTGGTGTGTAAATCAAAGTATATGATTGTAATAATGCTGACTGCGGGGGTAAATGATGCTACATAATTTCATGAAAAAGTATATTGTGCACAATACTGTGATTGCAATTTGAATCTATTTGCCTTTTGTCACAATACACAAATTTGGCATTTTTTTTTCCAGCTTATACATAAAAAAATAGAGTCGTTTTCGTTTTGGATGTTTACATAGTACCTTACCATGATCTGTTGTCTAGTGATGATCCAAATTGTCACCAGACAACAGCTCACCAGGAATTCTTCTCTATCCAGACCTTTGTGGTATTTCTAATTCTGTAATTGCACAGGCTGATGCTGTGATTATGATTGCAGTTTTTCACTAGATTTCCTGCAGCCTGAAAACACAGGCAGGCAGCAGATGCAGAAGTATTAGGGTCTCTCATGCTCCTTGTAATTGTTTCAAGAGTTTTCCCTTGAGAACCTATAATGCTATCAAGCACTGCTGCTTTCAGCACTCAGTTGAAATGTTTATGTTGTATATAGTGTTATTGTAATACTTATACATCACAAAACATATAGATTGTTTATGGTATGAATATGAATGAAACATATGGTCACTTTTATTTTCAATCAGTTTATTTTGTCAATTAATCATTTAATTGTTTGGTTTATAAAAGGTCAGAAATGTTGGATAAGCGTTTCCCTAAGCCCAAGATGTTATCCTCTTGTTTGGTCCACAAACCAAAAAAGCTTGATTTTGCTACAATAGAGGAATGAAATAACCAGAAAATATTTACATTCAAGAAGCAGAGAATTTAGATATTATTTTTCTTACACTGATTTTTATTTTATTTTTTTTTATTATTGACTTTCGAAATAGCAGTTGATTCACTGAATAGTGGATGAGAACTAATTCTAATGGAGTGAAATGACTGTCATAAGATGTTTTCATGGTGGCCCATTTTCTGAAAATGTTCCTCAAATTATTCCAAGACTGATGCTTTGAAAAAGGTGAATATATAAATTGGACACACACACAAGCTGTATTAAAACACCTTGTGATTTCTGTCTTTCTCTCGATCCCCCACTGTCTTTCTTAAATTCAGAAACACGAGTGGTTTTTCCTTTATCTAACTCATGCTATTGCTGAGGGCACTTTACCATCACTGTCAAAGAAAACAGGCCTCAACTGAGCATCTCTCCACTGTCCACAAGACTGGAACACGTCTGTAACTTTGCACATTACATAACAGTCAGTCTTTTATGTCTTCCCTGGACTGAATAATGTTGAACTACACTTTAACAGAACATTTTTGATGCAGTAGTTTGTGTGGATGTGTGTGTGTCTATGGGAAAAACACAGCTGAAAAAAGAGAAAAGGGAAAAAGCCAAGACTCAGAGAGAGCCCCCACCCCCCACAGCCACCTGCCCATGTACACTAGTAGTTAGTACAAAGCTCATTTCACACATTCACACCCTAAAACACACTATCATTAAGCCAGCATGTGTAAATGTCAGACAAATTTTAACGCATAAAGACATCTTGCATTCTGCAGTGTTAAAAAATGATAAGCACACACGCATTAAAGCCTACCTGCAGCCGTGCACACAGACACATACATACACACATACACACACACACACACACACACACACTACTCACCATGATCTCATCCTGAAGCAGAAAGAACCCCAGAGGAAAGGAAAAAAGGAAAAAGAAAGAGGAAATCACTCAGAACACACAGAAGATGACAAAAATATTTAGAGGTGAAGAAAATCTGACTTGAGAACAGACTAAAAAGAGACAGAAGTGGACCTGATTTATTTCAAACAGTAAAAGCACATGTGAAGATCGTGTAAAGGTTGGTCATGTTGTTTGATGCTGTTTTTTGATTGATCCCGTTTGCTTCTTCATCGACTGTATGTTATTGATTCATAACTTTTTTGGTCTGGTCTTGACCAGGGCTCAAGTAGCCCTTTACTGACACACTAAATTCAAATGATATCAGCTGTGAACTAAATGTTTTGGTTTTGTTGATTACTGACGTAGTATTTGAGACCAGTCTGAAATACTACATCAGTACATAGTTAGGCCCACAGAGAGTATATAAGAGGTGGGTGAAGCTAATGCGATGTCACACATTGGTTTTTGAACTGAAGTTTTGAACCCACGAGTTTGTGTTTTTTCCCTTCAACATGTTAGCTCTTTGCAGCTGGAAGCAACAAAAAGCAGAGCTGGGGGAGCATGAGGGTCATGGGTGACTAATACTAAACACTAGCGTATTCTGCCTTCATGTTCTATGGGTATAATGGGAAATACTTGGTACAAACTTGAAAATTGACGATGAACACCCCCTCACAGTATATTTTCCATTGGAGAACTCGTAAAAAAGTATTAATACACGAGCTGCCAAGATGAAAATAGCCTTTGAATTTTTCAACATAGCATAGAGCAACCAGAAATTCATCGTAAATGATAAACAATGATTTTATTAACGTTCTGCTGCTGTTAGCTGATATTTTTGCACATTCATATTATACACAATTTGCAAAAAAAAAAAAATGCTGTAATTCTTTTACCCAAGTAGCAAGTCATGATAAATTGTGTCAGCCGTTTTTCATTTTGCTACCACAACAAAAGCACTTGAATGCAACACACTTGTAATTCATATTCACTAGAGGAAAAGATCTTCCTGATAGAACATGAAGGCAGAGTTAGTTAATTGGTGAAATGGTAACCTACATAAAACTTTTGTTTAATAAAATCATGTTTTCTGTATTTGGATGAAGCTCCAAAAAGGAGATTTTGAATTTCCAACCATTTTGTTATTTTGTGGATTGCGCAGCCTTGGCAGTGGACCGTCCTCATTTTATGCTGACAGCATCACTTTCACTGAGAGTCGAGTTGTTTCAAGCTCAGACAACTGTTGTCCATTAGTGTCTCTAAAATGCATGAAAGCTATACAGGGCTGCTTTGTGTAGGATATGGACTGTTGCCCAGGGTAACAAGATACTGTAGAGCTGTGCTACATTTAAGATGAGTAAAACAGAAAGCTGACTGCTAACAGAATAAAGCCTTGGGTAAAAACATCAGGAAGTTCATATGTCATGTTCCTGGCCAGTAAAACAAAAAACAGACTTGGATGTGTTTAGCCTGAAATCATGTGCATGTTGGACAAGTCAGTACTGCAGGAGGGTCTGTAAATGAATCGGTGATCTACTGGACATGTCTGTGTATTTAGTGTTGTCCAAGTACCTGATTGCCGGCTGCCTTCTTCTTGCTTATTTGGTTGATCCTCTGCTGAGCACTGAACAACAAAAAAAAATCAAGACAGTTTGGCCACATATGTACTGTAAATCCTACGTCTGTGAGCAATTAACTTTGTAAATAGCACAAAATGTTACATTGTACAAAGAAAAGAATAAAAAGAATTCATAAACGAACTTGGCAAATCCAATGAAATCCTCATGGTTGGTGTTCATGTAGGACAGCTCAATGTCTATCAACAGCAGGACCTAAACAGAGAGGCGTGTCAGTAACATTATGTCAGGACTTTTTCATGCATTTATGAGCCATTACCCAATCTGCATGTAAAGAGGATATACTGTGAACAATTGGGCTTGCATGCCTTTTTCATTATAACAAGGTTAAGTTACTAAAATGGTCAAACACACACTCAATACTCACACAGTCCCCTTTCAGATAACCAGGCCCGAAACAAGCCATTTTTGGATTTCTATACATTTGTCACGTCACAACTTCCCAGTCCTCCAAACCCATCAGAACCACCAGAGCCACATTAAGTGTAAATACTTTGTGAGGAAATTAAGAGCAAAACATTCTGTCGCTCTGTGGACATAGAATATAAACAAAAATGATAAATTTGCTATGCCATAAAGAACAGTGTAGAAGCCAAGGTCAAGTATGAGTTTAGTGTGAGTCCAACATACAGTATAAAAAGATTCCTATGTGAACATTTGAATTCAACAATGTTACGATAAACCATAGAGACCAGCAAATTTGAGTCCACAGGAGAACTGACTTTTTTATGAAATAAACATGATGTTGTATTATGGTTTTTACCATCCAGTCTATAAAGACAGAAATAGAATGTCTGTTTTTGATTATTTCTTTTGTCTAGATGATAGCGATAAACCTTGATTTATACTTTAGGAGGATAATGATTTTGTAGCATATATTTGTCAAGATTCTGAGAAAAAAAAAATAAACATTTTGTTTGAGATGAAGCTATAATTTCCTGACGAAATGTGACAGCTGCAACTGTATTTTTTTTATCATGTAAACACAGAAAGGTTAGACATACAAAAAAATAATAAATAAAGGTGGAATAATCAGACAGTTAAGATGGACTTCTGGTTAATGGAGTAGATGCCAAAAGTGAAGGTTCAGGTAACATTTATTTTTTGCGACAAAGACCTTTTAACTTATGTAGCTCTTATTTCTTCTTGTGTTGGAGTGAAACCAGCCTACTTCTCTCTTTTTGTGTGACTTTCCAGATTTTCCTTAAACTCAGTAGATGATTTAATCACCACCAGGCACTGGGTTTAGTCAACATTTATTCTTTTTTCCACCAGTTTTACATCGTTTTTGTCTCTATCCTCTTTGTCCAACACACTTACAACAGCTCAAGGGAATATTTTTTCTGTTCCAGTTGGGAACCAAGGTACAAGGTTCTAAATTGATTTATTTTTGGTCAAAACACTCCAAATCTTCAAAATTAGGTTTACTAACCGGAATAGCATCAGTTCTTCCAAAGGGCTGGGAGTGGCTGCTTTTGTTACCTGATCCTTAGTGCGGCTTTCTCTGTCCCTTATGTGTTGGGTGACGATTCTCTCCATCTCCTCTCTCAGCATTGGGTATTGAGCCAGCTGTGAGCACAGAGAGCAGTAGGTAGATAGAAAAAACACCAACCAAAAACATGCTAACATACAGTGACAAATACACAAACTGTCACATACACAACAGCAGCATCAGAAAACCACTTGACTACTCTTGACACTGAACCCCAACACACAGTTCCACCAATACAACAAAATCTGTTACAAAAAAAACAAATATGTTTTGAGGGCTTTATCCCAGACTCAGCTCTAGTAAATGCACATCCTAACCCATGGGTAGATTTGCATTAATGGTGGGTTTCACATGTAAAAGGTCCAATATGGAGCAAATAAAGAAGAATAGGGCTAAGTCTGTGATATTGCTGCAAAAAACACAGAACAAACAATGTTCCTGGCAGAAAGGCTTCCTTTTCCCAGCACACTGTGGGTCTTTTTCCATTAGCTCATTGCAAACCCACGAACACAGACATTGGTGGGCTTCCAATGTGACCCAAACACATTTGGAGATGTGTAAGGAAAGAGGAAAAAAAAAAAAAAAATCAAACCCCCCCCAAAAAAACAAACAAAAAAAAACATCACAGCGCAAGAAAAAAAATATACTGTACGCTGTTTTCTTGCAAGTTACAATGCATCTTTCATGTGTGTCTGATGGTTTGGAGAGGGAGCACATAGTTTTAAAAAGTCTCTCTCTGCTTTCCAAGTTGATTTACTGCTTCCTGGATGACATCCATGAAGAATAGAAGCTTTATAATAGAGAGGGCTGTACTGCTACAATGAATGCCAATCAAAATGCAGACATCAGAACTGCAGTAATAAAAATGTGAATTGATAAGATATTCTGAGTTAAATTGGTGATCAGAGGTTTTTAGATTATTTTTGCTGAACATTTGTTTTTGTGCAAATTAAATAAACCACCTGAAATAGGGCTGGATGATAATGCAGTAATAATTATCACAATATCATTTTTAATCATGAGTCACACTGTCAGCTATAGCACTACAAATGTTTCAGTGATGGCTCATTCACTGCATTTTGCACCTTGTTATTTTAATAGTGAAAAAGTACTAAATCATTTTTAATTAGTTTTAATGTTCTAGTGGTTGCTAACTGTTTAAAACCAGAAATTCCCTTTTTTTTAAAATACTGTTTTCATCTTCTCTAAATGACAGCTCTGATTGTATTTATTGGGAATTAGCAGTACATGATGAAATACAAAGCCACGTTGTTGTTTCTGTCTCATATCATCATTTTTCATCTTCCTTTATACTTTACATTATTTTTCTTCTGTTTCTGCTTTTTTCTTTTCACTGTTCTCATCTTCTTGTGTCTTTAACAAATAATTTGTAATGTTTCAACAAGGATGTGGAAATGATTAGACATTTATTGTGATAACTGATATTGACTGAAATGAAAATATATATTTTAGTCCATGTCACCCAAACCTAATCTGGTATTGGGTTTGGAAAATATTTGGTAATGAGTCTGAATTGAGTCCTTAGTTCAACTCAACATGACAAACTCTAAAGTGTGTGTATTTACTTACTTATTTATTCTTGTGTCTGACAAACATTCAACTTGGTAAACGGAGGAAAGACTCTAATAACAACTTCATTAACAATGCCACCACTGTCCAATTATTAATGAAGCCACAGTTAACTGTTTTGTAATTTCATGGTTAGACACTCCTCAAATTCACAATTTATGGGAAGCTGGGAAAACTATGAACATACAACATTTTCCAAACTAATAAAATGGACACAAAGTATTTGATGAGAGGAGTATCATTTATGGAAAGGTGTATTGCAACTTGAAGACATAAAAATGTTTTAGAATCTGCTGAAAATGAAGTGTGCTGAAGCTCAAAAATAGAAAGACACAACACACTTTTGTAAATGAGGAATGGGCTGCAGGCCGAAGGTGATGACACATTTATTCAAGCTGACATACGATGCCAAGGAGCAGAAGGGGGAGGGAGGAGGGAGGAGAGGACAACTTCAGACTGACCCCTTTGTGGATTTTTCCCAAACACATCTTTAAAATAGTTTCCTTAATAAATATAGTTTGTCTTTCAAAGTAAAGCCAAAGACCAAGGTGTGGCTAATAAGAGAAATCCAAAGGAGGTCACAGTCTCTTTTGGTTACTTGCTTAGCAAGGAAGCAGGAGGTTAGAGGATGACAAGATGGAGAGGACGGAAGAGAAATCAAAAGAGAAAAATAAAGACGCTAGTCAATTAGTCAGTGAGTGGAACTACACAATCAGTCACTCCACTAAATTAAACCAAACTGACAAAGACAGAACAAAATGTCAATTTGACTAGAAATCAAATCCAATCAAAGGATTCTTACCGTTATTAAACATGCAGGTTTAGAGGTAAAACTTTGTTAAAATGTCAATATAAAGCCAATAATTGACACATAAAAATGACAAAGAAAGTGTCTAAAATGTGTTCTATCAGAACACAATTAATATCTCCAGTAGGGATAGACCGATATGACTTGGCTGACAGTAACTTTATCTTTAGTGTGGTAAATTAAGAGCACAATTAAAATACTGTATTTCATCTATAAACTGTATGAAGAGGGTGGAGCCAATGTGATGTTTCCCATTGGTTTCTGAACTGTTTGTTTAATGCTACCTAAAACTAAATTTAAGCTTACTGAGCAGGTAAACTTCATCAAACTGGTCTGTAGCAAAGTGATTTTATGGTCTTCTTCATGCAAATTCTTCTGATGATTATTATTAATGATTACTGATGATTATTTAAAAAAAACAATCAAACAAAAAAAACCATTTTATTAAATAAGTAGAAGCTCTGTGTTCTATTCAACAGGTGAAACCACCTCAGATACATGTCTGTTAATCAACCCTAATCAAAATCAAAAATCAAAGCACTTACCAGATGGTCCAAACTAAGTAAATGAGACTTGAAGGACTCCTAGAAATGTTTCTTTGAAGCAGCATCTGCTGCCTGTCTGTGGTATTACACTTCACAACATACTTCTGCACTGGTTTCACTTTGGTCCTTGACTCTAGATTTCATCTCGCCGAAATAGAGTTAAAAATCGAATAATAGCACCAACTTTTACTTGTAACTCGGACTTTTTTTTAATTCCTTTGAAAATGTTAAACACAAGTTTCCTTTGGCCATGTTAGCATAAATACAAATGGGTATATTTTTGTTATTGTTAACAGGAAGCATATTTTCTAGTTTTTGGTCCCATAATAAAAGATTAAATCATAAATGTGGAGATAAGTTGAACAAATGCATAACTTACTGCAATAATACTACAAAGAATGCAACTCTACATTCATTCATCTTCGGAACAGCTTAGTCCTTAAGAGTGCAGGGATGCTGAAGCCTATCTCAGCTACCTATGGACGGAGGCAGGGTACACGCCAGTTCATTGCAGGGCTGACATTTTTATAGAGACGAACAATCAGTCATAGAGACGAACAATCAATCACTCTCACATTCACACCATTGGGCAATTCAGATGAATCAATTAACCTATTAGTGGATGTCTATGGACTATGGGAGGAAGCCGGTGAACCTGGAAAGAACCCATGCACAAAAGGCCCTCCCTCCCATTAGCTGGTGTTGGACCCTCTTGCTGTGAGGCAACACGGTGGTGCAGAGGTTAGCACTGTTGCCACAACTCGACATGTTCCCTCCTCAACACTACTTTGCAGTCACATATTACCATGAAAGATTCAAAAACTACCACACTCTGAGATAGTTTTACACTAGGCCTATATGTTAAGTTTCTTACTAGATTTATGTAAATAAGTTGCTCTATGATTATGAAAATATGAAACATTTTCTAACTTTTAAAATTTTTTTATTCTAGTAGGTTTTTTTCCCCACATCTATAATATAACCTTGCCATCGGTCTACCCCTACCTATGCAGTTAACAGAGAAAACTCTCTTTGGTATTTTACCTTTTGGCTACACTTTCGTATGGTGGAGGTGAGTTCGCTCACTACCATATCTATACACTTCAGTGTGGGCCCCTTCAGCTTTTGGATCTGCTTTTTCACTATGGCCTCAAAGGCCAGGTCAGGGGTGAAGAGCCCCGTCCTGTAGGAAAAGGCAAGCAGCACGGAAAGAGAAACAAGAAAAAAAGAAAGAGAGAAAAAAAGAGAGAATAGGTGGAGAAAAGAAGACAGCACCAAATAAAGTTGTGAGAGGAAATAAAAGGGACAGAGAGAGAAGTGAGGAAAGGCAAGAAATAAAGCAATGAAATCAGATGGAAAAGAAAAAGCACAATATATAGATGATGAAGATAAAGAAATTGGAGATGAAAGAGCAGAAACAACAGATTGAAGGAGAAGAAGAGAAGGAGAGGTGATGGGTTTGGAGGATAAACAGCACAGAAGGAAGAAAATGCAAGTGAGACATTTGGTTTTTCCTTGAAGCCATTTGAAAACAAGAAGTGTTGGAGTCTCTCTATCAGCGAACACCAGCAGAAAGAGAAGATATATAGAGGGGAAAGAACACAGCGAGTTCCCAGCCTGCAGTTTCACCAGCCAAAAGGACAAAGCCACACACCAGAAGCCCACAGCTGTGCACCAGACCCTCAACCAAATCACACTGATCCCTCTTGACCCTCTACCCACTGATCCCCTCCTCTCCTGTATCCCTGAGCAGAGGTCTAAACTTAACATTTATTATCCAGAGACCTCCAGGTGGTTGAAGTCCAAGCGATGTTAAAATTGTTTGGTCACAGTGGATCAGTTTGTATAACTGCTGTGCTTTCCTTTAGCCATGCTCACATGTTACTGTGACTCAGAGAGTGGTCCTCAAGGCCCCACTGAAAAGCAGATAAAACAGAACCTGTCATAGCTCCTGTCGACTGCAGGTGCACAGCTGTAGGCTCACACAGAACAAAATCTGGATGCTGAGCTCATCTAATATGGCTGCCACTCATTTGAAATCATTGAGACAGGTTTGTTTTGTTTTTTTTTAAATATAAAGTATTTCTAGTGGCAGTGTTGTTGCAGAGAGACCAACTTTATATACCCAACCACTTCCTCTCAAGGCAGTCACATAAACACTTTTTAGAGTCAGTGTTTGTTTGATTTATGGTGTTTTTAGTTAAAGATATGCTAACTATGGTCCACCCTCAAACATACTAGGTCACAATGATGCAGCTTAACATTGGATGCCATGTGCTTTAAAACACAAAACAGAAAAAGATGAAGTCCATTCTGAGCTCCTATGGAAACATGATGGCACAAAACACCAGGATAACATGGCAGACTCCATGAACAGTGATCTTTTCCTTCCTGGACATTTAAATGAGTGACTTTAGGGAATGAAAACACAAGTTTTATGATTTGATTGTGATTATACACAGATGAAGACATAATTATAAAAATTGTTTGAAAATTCTACAGTGAGATGCCCATAAATTTCCATAAATCTTAGACACTGAACCCTCTACATGTGGTTGAAGCAGATTAAAAAAAACCTGTATTGTAAAGATACATTTTTGCTTACACTAAAATGGCCAATTACAATTTCCATTTTGTAAGCTTGTTAGTGCTAAATACTAACCAGTTGGTGGGTAGGAAGTGTGTTCACACCAGAGGTGTGTAAATTTTGGCTCACAGTGGCCAAGCCCTCTATGCTGAGCACAAAAGAAACCAAAGTTATAAGTGGAAATTTTGAAAGTCCAATATGCAAGATTTAGGTAGGTTTAGTAGGGTATATGTACATGTTAACTGAAAACAAGGGTTGTCAATTAGTGCAGGCAACCATATTTCAATGACTTCTCAGCTTCCACACTCATTCGTAATCAGCTCTACCACAGCCAGCCTGTCCAGCCAAACCCGTCCAAAGCAGAACAGTAGGTAGACAGGCAGGTGAAGCGCAGTCCCCTCAGCCTCTCCAGCTGGTCCCACACCCCCACCCTCCAAAAGTAAACCAAGGCTGGAGAGAGCCGAGTGGCTACAGCAGAAGGGAGTGAACAGCTGAGGGACACTGGGAAGTGAAATCAAAAACAAGAGCTACCCACTGTTGCTTTTTGTTCTTTTTACCTTCTTGGTACACTGCCTAACCGTATTGACTAGCTCAGAAATGACCATGTCCACACATTTGGTGCACGGCTCTTTAATCTTCCCAATCTGCCTTTTCACAATGGTCTCAAAGGCCATGTCCGGAGTGAAGAGGCCAGTTCTGCCCATCAGAGAAAGAACAAGCCACGGGGCCAAAAACAAAACAAAAAAAACAGAAAGAGAAATTGTGGAGAGGAAGAAAAAAGGAGGGTTGGGTAAAGAGAAAAGTGTTAATTATAAAGAAATAGCCTTGGATACTGGCCTTTTCCCCAATTATACAGAACACACATAAATACAATAAGGAAAAAGAATGAAGCAACAGAAATAAATACAAAGCAACATATTAGTATTCAGTCATTTCCACCACACGTTGTTGAAAGTTATGCATTAGTGCCTTTCCCATAATTATTCTAATTGACTATAAATGGGATCTCACTTTGACCTAGAACTGTGCATGTCTAACAGTGGACTGTTTTTCTTGTATATATAGACCGATTATTCCACACCCATGGGAAGTTACAAACCATTATTGGCAGGACTTGGCTTCAATAGTGGTCAGTGGATAAGATAAAGCTTCTCAGCTGCAATTACTGATTTTAAAGGAAAATAATGCTTAAAAATAACCGAGAATCACCAAGATTTTTGACAGTATTTAATCATTTGGTTCAAGATTTACTGGTTAATTACTTTGATGTTCACTGATTAAGATTCACTTATATTTATGTATTATTATTCTTTTTTTCAGTTTTTTTGTTTAGATATTCCTTATTCTGAGATATTCAGTGAGTTATCCATTATTTAATGAAGTAATTTTTTTTTTTTTTCAGGGAATCGTGATATCAACCAATTAATTAACTACTGTCGTTTTCTTCGTAGAAATTGGCATTAAAAATTACTGCTACAATCGATTGGTCTGCATGGCCCATGAAGATATAAACTGACATCCTTGAAGATCAATATTGAAAACATATCCAAACGTACCATTGTAAGTAATTATGTTATCCCTTCAGCTTCTAATTGCTTAAAAAAACAGAATCTTAATCAAACTTAGTGTTATGGACCTTTTATATGTACGCGATAGAACATATATAGTTCACTAAACAATATTTACAGACTTTATACATTAACAGTTATTTGTATTTTACTTCTATTTGTTGTCTTGTGTCTATTGTGTTGACTTAATTTGTCATTGCTTTCTCATCTGTTTTCATTTATTTATGAGTGCTTTTTGAGCAATGACCAACATTATTTGCTTTTTTGTCTTTTTAATATCAGTGTTTTTTTAGTTTATTTCTTAATTTAATATTTGAGACTCATGATGAAACTTGTGGTTTATGACTTAGTTTATACTACTCTCAGTGAAAACAAAGAATAATCACAAAAAATGATAGGCCTAGATTTAGAATGCATTTCAACACTAGAACTACTCTGCTGCAATATTTACCTCTGCCAAGGAGGTTATGTTTTACTGTGCGTTTGTTTGTTACCGACTTTGTTTGTTAGCAACATAACTCAAA
>JAQQZY010000005.1:55653085-55664091 GCA_030068375.1 Ostorhinchus rueppellii
CCAAGGATCGCCCGGGGATCGAACCAGGGTCCTTCTTGCTGTGAGGCACGTGTGCTAACCACTGCACCACCGTGTCGGCCTCAAAGTGATTCATCAAACCCAAAAACAATTTTGCTCAGAAACTGTGTCTATATTTAACACATCTCAAAGGGAGGTGCAAACAGTTTAGATGCATATCGCCTCCAGTAGTGCTCGCAAAATTCTCATTTAAATAGG
This sequence comes from Ostorhinchus rueppellii, assembly GCA_030068375.1. Taxonomy (NCBI): domain Eukaryota; kingdom Metazoa; phylum Chordata; class Actinopteri; order Kurtiformes; family Apogonidae; genus Ostorhinchus; species Ostorhinchus rueppellii. The sequence continues at coordinate 55,653,302 of JAQQZY010000005.1, forward strand.
GCAGTCTCCAAGACTTTGCACCTGTTGTAATTTGTGCACACAAGCCTTGCAAATCATCCATAAACCACGGTTCAACCCCACATGCACAATTCTAGATTGTGCAGGCAAATCAGTATACGCAAATTGGGACCTTTATGGATCTGGCCCTTAGTGTCTATTTTTATAGTTTACACTAGTTTCTGCCTGGCTAACCCATGTAATATCCACATAGAGAATCTGACTGTTTACACTAAGTATTTCAAGTTGTCTTCTCCTACAGTATGTCTGAATACGATCTTTCACATCTTTCCTCATAACGTTTTCCACTGAGGTCAAGGAAAAGCAGTCAGGAAAAGCAGACTATCTGACTACAACCTCGCTGACAGTTTGCAACTAACTGGACCAGATGACTTTGCTATGAACTGAATGGTTGTTGAAATACAAAGGTTGTGTCTCTGATATTCTAAAAGCAGACACTGGTGAACTGACAATGTGAGTGAATGGCACCACCAGCTGATGTGCCATTTTCCACCACTGCAAAATGTATCCACAAAGATCTAAAATGTTCTTGTGTGTTGTCTCTGTTCTGAATCTCTGATCTGAACTGGTTTTTGGGTTGGAATGAGATACAAGACATTTCAATGAATTTTTTTTTCGGCACATTGAAATATTTTACACTCTTACAGACCTGATTGAGAATTTTCTGGAGGTATGGGGTGCCCATCCGGTCAGCCAGGTGTCGATATGCAGGATGGGATAAGAAGAACTTCCTCTCAGCAGCCATGGCAGCATTGATGTCCTTTCTTCCATCAATGTCTTTCTGGCTTCTGTTCACAACCCCAATGTAACCTACACACAGCAGAAAAGAGATTTATGCTGTAGTCTGAAACATTATGAGATTTACAGAAAACCAGATCCAACTCTTTTTATCACTTCCTGGACTTTTGAAAACCACACTGGAATGGACACAACGATTGTGGCCTGACTATTTATTTCACTGGAAGATAAATAGGGGTTTTCCATAAGGTTGCTATATTCTTAATTTTCTGAAGCCAAGTTTGAATGGCCAAACCCAGAATGAATGAACCAAACTGCTTCAAAACCCATGTTTAATAATGTTTACTTTAGCAAAATCCCATTTTAACAGAGGAGATTTTAAAAGTATGTAGATGAAGGACAAATGAAGAAGAGGAAGATAGACAAGGAAGGAAAGAAGAAGAAAAGGAGGGGAAAAAAAACAAGAAATGGATGCAGTTTGGAGGGTCTGGATATGCATTTTTAAAAGGAAAAACAAGGCGAGTTCAGGTCACGCAGATCCCATTTCACCTCCAGTTAAGTTTTCTCATGCATCACTCCGTTAAAGGCTGTTTCATGCTCTATAACTACTGCGACTGGGAGCCGGCAGCCTTGTAAATGTGAACATGCACAGATTTAACAGTGAAGAGACAGCAAAGAAAAGTGAAAAAGAGGCATGGGGGGGGGGGCTAGAAAAAACAAAGAACATGGAAAATATTCAAAAGCACATGCCTGGGTCCTAACTAAGTGCAAGTGGAAAAGAAAAATCCCACATCAGCACATTGCAATAAAGGGCAACCCGCAAGATACATGCAAGCTCTTTTCCAAGACATATCCTTTCTTTTTGCCCCCTCCTCAACATCCCCTCCTTTTACCTTTTTATCTCTGTGTACTGTTTTTTCATTGACTCCATTCTCCCCCTCCCTTATATTCTGTTCCTCCCCTTTTTTGGGAGCATTGAGCATGACTGCCTTGTTACCACAAGAGGGAAACAGTGTGTAAAACTGTGCGGACACTGAGGTAGAGCAAAGGTAGAAGCCTTTTATGAGTGTGTTTCATCACTCACCCCTCCTGAGTGGAAGCAGCTTATTTTCCAGGATTTCCTTGGCGTCCGTCCCCTCGTCCATCAAGTCCAGCTTGGTGATGACCCCAATAGTCCTCAAACCTTAAATGCACACAAACACCCACCAGAATGTATTTATCATCTGCACAAATGAGCCTAAAAAAGTGAAGAATAGGAAAAAAAATCTAATGAGGTACAATGTCATTTTTCCAACTAAATTGTTCTAACAAAAATGTAAGTACATAACATAAGAGTTATTATATGTATCATTTTATACCCTCAACTTATTGTCAATGAAAACTGGTTCTAATACTGTAGATAATTGGATTTAGATAGCATTCTGTACCAAGGCTTCATATTTTATCAGTGATTCCGTATCTTGGCTATAAAGTTCAGTCTAAAGAGTGACTCATAAGTCTACTTCATCTCACGGTGTTTTGATTTACTCTATCTTCTTATCAGATACAGATACAGATACAAACACAGATAGAGATTAACTTTAATGATCCCCAGGGGGAAATTCACTATCAGTCATTTCTGAAGTACTTTGAACTGCTCCAACTGGAATGAAAGGTGCTATAGAAATGAACTCTGTCTGACTGAATATTACCGTATGATAATGATTACATCATTACATTTACAATGTAAAATAGGCATTCCCAGTTAAAGCATAAGCTGCTTAAAGTTCCATGAATTAGTAAACAACATGGAAACTTAGGTGTCATAACAGCTGAAAGCAAATGATTGAATGGATATATCATGGATAGACAAACAGAATTGCAAAAGGCACCACTTTAGACCACACATTAGATCCGATACTGGGTAACTGTATTCATCAACACATCTCATATTAAAAGGTTATGGTGAGCTCTAAAAATAAGGCAGACAGTGGTTTCACTTTACAAAGCCCTAAATAACAAGTCAAGCCGAATCATATAACATCTTGTTATTAACTACATTTAACCTTTTCTAAATGACTTATCACCATTTATTATAATATTATCCTCTATGTATTGCATTTTTCCCTGAAAATCATGAATTTATGTGACGTTGTCTCTTTTTAATATATTTTTTTAAATATCTTGTAGGATTTGAATATTTAATTTTACCCTTTTTTAAAATACTCATTTATATTGACGTTACATGTTATTTTATTCCATTCCTTCATTTTTATATTGACGTTACAGCATCTTGTTATGTCTGTAATCTCTGCCCTCTCAACTTCAATACATTGAAATTTAAAAAAATTATATATATATATATATATATATTTATATATTTATATATTTATTTATTTATTTATTTATTTATTTTTTTTTTTTTCTAGTTTCCTATTCTTATCTCTTTTACTGTGTTGTTTTTCCATGTTTTAGTGTCTTTGCTTGCGTCTTGTTTTACTTCAGTTTCAGCCTAATTCTGTCCTCCTGTTTGGCCCTCTGTTGTTATTTTTGACTCCTGGGTATCCTGCTGTTGTGCCCGTCTGCTTTGTCTGTCAAAGCACTTTGTAAACTCAGTTTTTAAAGGTGCTATGTAAGTAAAAGTTATTATAAAAGTTATTGTTTTCCTACATTTCATTCATGAATTGTATAGAGAAATAACAGAAAACTGAAGAAAAACAGACTTTTTCAGGAAAATATATTATGAACAGAACATAAACTGAAGTGTCTCCAAGTGTCATTGATCAAACTCCATGGGTTTTACTGTTGAATCAGTGTTTCAGAAGATGACAGTGTTTCCACATTTAGTATGGAGGCTCTGAGCGTCCAATTAGCTCATGATAAAACTGCTGCGAAAATGCAAAAACTGCATTTAATCTACATTATTACGTTAGGCTTAGTCGATCAACAGATGCCAAACATTTTAGATCAGTCGCTTTAGGTCGACAGTGGATGTTTCGGTCTTTAAGGGTTAAATTGGTCCCATAGTCATTATTTGACATTCATTCATTCATCTTCTATACCCACTTTATCCTCACTAGGGTCACGGGGGTCGCATGGAGCCTATCCCAGCTACTTTGGGCGAAGGCGGGGTCCACCCTGGACGAGTCGCCAGTTCATCACAGGGGTGACATATAGAGACGAACAATCACCCTCACATTCACACCTATGGGCAATTTAGATTAGCCGATTAACCTATCAGTAATGTCTTTGGATTGTGGGAGGAAACCGGAGTACCCGGAGTAACCGTGTCGCCAAACATTATTTGACATGTTCAAGTATATAGCTAATGTTCCAAGTCTTATGTGAAAAGGATGCATTTAGGGAAAATTTGCACTTGGAGCATGTTATAATGCAAACAAAACTATGATCAGCAACCAGCTATGAGTTTATCTGTTTTAACTGTCTTCATTAATTGTTTCTTTATATTTATTCGCTTTTAAGTGTACTTGTCACTGAATATGATTAAAAATGAGGGTCAAATGAATATGCATGAATATGCATGTGTGTTTTTGTACAGTATGTACTCACCCTGAGGGTCGACCTCTTTGGCAATCTTTAAAGCATCAGAGTTGGCCAGATCAGAGTTTGCCGGAGACACAGCCAGCATCAGACAGTTGTCTTTGGTGACGAACTGCAACAGCATTTCTCTGATCTGAGACTCGATGTCTGCTGGTTGGTCACCCACTGGCACCTTGGTCATCCCAGGCAAGTCCACCAGCGTCAGATTCAGCACTGATTTTTAATAAAACAAAGCAACTTTAACCACATGCTTCTTTGTTAATTACCTATAAAACACAAAGCCAGTAGTGGCACTGGCTTTACCATGAGGGGAGTACACCCGCAGGTTGATGGGTACAGGAGAGATGCCCTTGTTGGCCCCGGTGATGCGATCAGTCTCCGCTTCAATCTCCTGCCGAACCTCATCAAAGTCTGTAAACTTCTTTCCCTTACAATGGAGAAACTCTGCATATTCTGGAAGAAAAAGAAAAAGGAGATTAACTGAAACTGCATAAAACAGGAAGGTTAAAGGGCACAATTCATAATGATTCATTATAATGCATTATGCCAACATAAATTCTTGGCATCAAATTATAGGACAGATATAAAAAAAATGCATATAAGTAAATACAATTACAATTTAATGCTTTGTAATTTGCACTTCATTAACAATATAATCCAGCAGCTATGACCACTTAGGAAAACAAATTAATCAAATGAACACAGTGTACTATGACCCACACCAGCACCTCTCTGGAACAACTGAATAACACTGGGCTAGAAGTTAGAAGCTAACATTAGCTACTTAACATAAGTGTGAAACCTAATGGAGAATTTTTTTTTTTTTTTTTGAGAAAATTTTAATTTTAATCAAAACTTAATTTCTACTAATTACTACTTAAGTTAGAATTTCTGATCTTTGAATATTGTCTCCTGAAGCTTTAAAGGCACCAGAACTTGCAGTATTATTTGTAAAAATTCAAAGCAGGCCCGGTCACCTGAATACAGCAGCTAGGAATTATGGAATAGGACTCTGGTTCTATTTTGTGGGTTTTCCCTTCTAGAAAACTTTCAACTTTTTCCTCTTGATAACGGACAGTCTTCATTTGTTCACTTCATAGAGCCTAAAAATTGTACTAAACTGGCATCATCCAACAACCATCATTGTCTTGACAATTCCTTATGAAGTTAAGTTGAAGACACTGCTCACATAAGTCATAAGTATTTGGAATAGAAACCCTTCACTGGATTCCAGGGCCTCATTTATTTATTTTATTTTTTTTACCTGTGGGACAGTTCATCAGCTGTAGCACCAGAGGACGACGGGTCACAATGCCAGAACCACGGGGAAGGAAATCCCTGTAACACAACAAACAAAAAGTAATGAAAGCCATCAGTGTGTGATGCAGAAAAAGATGCAATATGAGACAAAACTGTGGCAATTACATGGCTACAGCTGATGCTAAGACTAACAGAGTAATGTTAATTTCAAACGGTGTATGACTACCCATATCAGCTTTCTGTCTTTATCTTTAGAAGTAAAATAATGACAAAGATTCATGTGTTTCATATTTAATACAATAAGCAGAGGCCATCCATACAAAACAAGCTGTACTGTATTATACTACATTTTTAGATAAGACGGTTATATTAAATATGTGATGACAAATGCATTCTATAAAGAAATTTAGCAGCATATCAGTGAAGGTGAATGAAATGACAAAAAGACAAAAGTACAAGTCACAGACAGTGAATCAGTATACAGAAGCCAACCAAAGATTTCATGATTATGCCTTCAGGAAATCTGTGCAGTGAACAGAGAACATGTGCAAGTGTGAATTGCGTGTGTGTGTGTGCGTGTGTGTGTGTGTGTGTGTGTGTGTGCGTGCGTGCATGCGTGTGTGCGTGTGTGCGCGCGCCCGTGCGTGAGTGCATGCCCATTGCTGAACAACAAATCTGCACACAACAGCTGTGATCCCTACAGGACAAATATCCATTTGATTTATTAGTGTGCCGTTTCTCCAGGAACTACTTACTTTATTTGCTTTATCCAATAATAGCTCCTAAATTTTATTTTCAAACATCCAAATTCAGAGAGTAAAATGTTGAAGGACTTGCTACAAATAGGGATGCACTGAATGTGAATATCTGGACCAACATTTTTACTCAATGAAGTCTTAGTTATAAAACAAATAAAAAATCTCAACTGTTTTAAAACCTTTGAGGCCTTGGTTGAACTACTTTTGAATGAGCAATATTCTATACATGTAACAACTACCATAATGCAAGAGATAAATATTGGCCACTACTCGCAGTGAAATGACGTGTTATTTGTTGATATCCAATGACAATCTTCATGGCTGATATTAGTGGAGACAGAGGTTTCCCTGATATGTGTGTGTATCCCCTAGCAACAAGTCACACATAATAAGAAAAAAGTAAAATTGAGCAATAATGTGCTTTTAATTTAGCCCACAGTGCACACAAAGTAAACTTTGAATAAAGCTATATCAAGAGATATGACTGTTTTCCAAACACAGAGGCTTTACAGCTACAGCCATTACCCTGAATGTTAAGTGTACCATTTTCAATCCTTTTTCAGTTCTTTGCAGGATTGACATAACAGCCATTCACACCTAAAAATATCCCTTGGAGAAAGTAGAGAAACGCTATAATTCTGCAGAACGAACACAGCTGGCTCACATGAATGATTTAATCTAGAAAAGAATTGCCAGGTTTTTGAGCTTCCGAGACCATTTGCACGTGCTGATATTTGCCATTCCTTGTTTTATCCTATGAAATAAAAATTCTTGTGATCATTTGACTCAGTCTACATGAATGAATATGTTTGTTATGTGTCATCACCTAAAATCCTGATATTCTCTCTCTGCAATTTGTGCATGAGATCATATGATTTCCACAGATGACTGCTTACTACATGTATTTTGTGTTTTTAATTACACACAAGACACAAGGATTTTGGGGGGGAAGAGTTCTACTTATGTAACATCAGTGTCAACTTGCCACTGGCACCATGTGTTGTTCAACCAGCTGACATGACGGTTCTCTGTCTATGTTAACAATAGAGACACATACTTCAGTCCTCAGGCTGAAACGTGAGGACAGTTTATTAGCTCATCGCTCAGTCTTCAGCATCTGATGGTAAAAACCTCCTTTTTCTCATGAATAACATGAATAAGATAAAGATGAGGCCTCTGTTTGAACCTAAAGCAAAGCCCGAGGCATCTGGGATACGAACTGTGAGCTCAGTGCTGAACTGCTTTTGCTCAAATCTATTTCAAAACCTATAAATCCAGCCATTACAGTAAATAATAAACAAGATTTATCATGTCTGAATTTTTCTGCTCTGTTAAACTATTATTCACATGTATTGATCACTGTCTGTATACAATACATATATACATTAATATTTACTGGCTCTGAGTGCATAAGATAAAATGGGGGTGAGTGAATGTAGGACTGGGAAAGAAGCTCAACAGAGAGAACATGACAAGCACTTGCCAAAAAGTAGAATAGTTCCTAAATCTAGAGGTAGAACATGAATCAAATTAACTATGGTGATAAAAGATAACTCTCAATTGGAAGTACTAACCTAAATGTTGCAATTAGAGCAGGAGTTTGTTTTTTTGCATGAACCAAAAACACAATCATATTACTTCAGTATATAGCCCAACACTGAATGAATGTAGCATTTCTGAGACAGAAGATAAACACTACCTAAAAAGTATGGTTATTGAATATTTTTCCAAAGTAAAAATAGATAAAAGAGAATCTTAATGATGCCATTTTGCACAATATTTCTAATTCCATTAAAGCAAACCTGTCTGTTTGGTGGGTGCGCTGATCTTGTATTACTTCATTTATCAGAGTCTAACTTAATCTCTTTCCAAGATGCAGTAAATCACCTGTGCACTGTAGAATGTTAATATTATCTGTAAATTTAAAAACATCACATTTAATGGCTTAATAATCACTTAGATTTTTACAAAAAGATTTCAACATCCTGGGCTCTGCATAAATAGTGGTTCTAACTCTTTCATGTCCAGCCAACCTGCTGATGTACCTGCCTATCTACATATGTGGTGTGTGTGTGTGTGTGTGTGTGTGTGTGTGTGTGTGTGTGTGTGTGTGTGTGTCATGACAGATGGCCTTAACTGCAGGTTTTTCTGTCACTTTACTCCTCCTCATCCTCCCCCCAAAACTGTTGCTACAACAAAATCCCAAAATGGGAGAAGAACGTAAACTCGTATGCATAGACTATGCTGCACAATGCCACATTTAGGACCGCAATACTGAGAAAATCCTCTACTGTCTGTCATTTCTGACCACGTTAATGAACATGAGATGGCTCAGATGCAGGATCCTCCCCCTCAGTCTCTAATCCTACTGAGAGAGTGAGGATGCCCCCCCACCAGAGATTTTTCATCCCCTACCGTGGGGCCAGTGGATGAAAGGATTCACATGAGTATAGCTGGCAAAAGCTCACACACACATGAGAAGTACAAGTAGTAATAGAGAGGAGGAACAGGAGGTACAACTCATTCAGGTACCTGTACAGACATACTGAATAAAGTATGGAATGCATTTTTTTTTAACTTAATTCCATTTTATAACCAGTGTCTTCTTGTCTATAGAGGTGCAGAGGTACTGACCCATTTAAAATTAGTTGATGAAGAAAAGGTATTTAAATATAACACATACTAGAGGTAGCAGAAATCTCTGTCAGTTTAAATTGTTATGATAATAATATCATGTCTGTTATTGAAGTCGTTTTTCATTATATTTATTTAATTTATGTGAGAATATTTTCACCTCCTGAGCTTTGGTCATTGGTAAATCAGGGTACACGGCTCTGATGGCCAGGTGACCTAAGGTGTGCTGAGTTGCATCTCATAGCCATCCCACAGCTAATCAGAATGGTTTTTATATTCTGTCCTCCTGTGACTGGATAATGATATTTTTTGGGTTACCAAGTGGCTTTCAGTGCAATACAGACAATTTCAGGGCTTCAGACTGAAAGCATAGTAGAAAATTACCTTGCTCTAAATGTCACACACAACTGAGTTTAGTCCTGTTGAGCCTTTCATTAGTCACCTACACTGACTGTAGTTTTATGTCATACTAGTACGTTGATCTGAAGGGATCCACAGATTCTAGATGTGGTACTTTATATGCTGTTGTATTTGTGCATACTGTACTGCATTTATCCAGCAGTCACTGCCAAAGCGTTCTGGGTATAGCAACGTGATTGTAAGACTACTGTATTCCAAAAACACTAAATACTGGTGCTATCAACTTGTCGTTTTCACTAGTCTGTTCCTTCACCAAAAATTCATAAGTGTGCCAAACTGCAGCAGTCAGCTCTTTCTGGACTTTGGATGAATACCCAGACACACATACATGCACGCACATGCACAGAGAGGCTGATAAAGATGAGCTCAATGAGTGCTTAACTATTGGGCTACAGAGGTAATATGAGGCCCCTTTGTAACAGCTGTTCTGTGGTTGAGTGACTGGAAGACTGGGGTTTAGTTCTTTGAATGACTTTTTTTTCAGCAAACAACACTAAAATAAGGACAAGTTTAGTCATAAATATAAAAACCAACACAATATAACGTTAAAAAATCAGACATAAAATGTCAAAATACTAGCTGACTGAAACCTCAGAAAAGCTCTATATTAATTTTCCCCATTTTCCTTTCACAGTGTTATTTAGTACCAGCCACTACTTTTTACGACATAAAAAAAAAATATGTAAAAAAAAGTCACGATCAGGCGAAATTACATAGATTTACAGATTCACAGTTGAATCCCCACAGATCATTGTTAATGATTTATTTTTCATATTAGCACGCTAATTAGAAACAAAGGGATTTTACAGGAGAAACTCCTAGGTTGCAATCATTGACTCATCTATTTCAGTCATTCTCAGCGTGCGCACGCGCACACACACACACACACACACACACACACGCGCGCATCAAACAAAAGTCAGCTGTTGTTCAGTAATGATTCATTGCTTCTTTTGTTGTATGCTGTACACATCCAATGCCATTCAGACGGTACACTGATGTAAGCAAACACACAGTGCTGACCTCTTTACTCGCACTGCTCTTCTTAACAAGAATACATTTTACAGCTTTATCAGATATCTAGAGGTTGAAAATATAGGCCCAGAAGTAAGTGATATTAAAATATTCAGTTACACATCCAGCTTTGAAGAATAGATAGGAGGTACCTAAGGCTAAGGCTTATTCTAAAATAAACCTAAAATCTACATTTCTGCTGGGCAATCGGATGAACCAGCCAACCAGTTTGAATTTCCATTAATATGGACTGACATTTTAAGGTCATTTGTCAAGATGTGATCATCATCATCATCATCATCATCATCATCATCATCATCATCAGTAGTAGTAGTAGTAGTAGTAGTCAACCAGGAACTATTTTCATAACACTTGAAACACTTGCATCATTCAGGCAGAAACAGTACC
>JAQQZY010000005.1:55699896-55710151 GCA_030068375.1 Ostorhinchus rueppellii
AACCTTCTCAAAACTGCCCAAATGCATGGGGAGACAAAAGGAAATAATAATAATAATAATAATAATAATAATAATAAAAAAAAATAAAAAAAACCAGCACTAAAGCAATAGGGCCTCGCGCCTTCGGTGCTCGGGCCCTAAATATCAATGTATTTGGAATAAATTTTGTTCATTTAAGAGAGTTTAAGAAAAGAACCCACAATGACGGTAGAAAATGTTTTCACTTTCCAAACATTCACACTCATAAAACTCCTCAAATCTTTTTTTTCTCATTCCAAAATATATTTCCCTGAACATATAAGTAATTACTTACCCAAAAATATAAGTTTGGTGTAGAATATTGTAATTACATTTTTTGACCTGATATGAACCTTCCCTTGACGTCGTCCTTCAGTCTTGCAGAAATTCTGAATGAAATGGTACATTTTGAACCCCTCCCATGTACTTGTTTCTAGCTGCAGGAAAATGAGGGTTATGAGGACTCAGCTAAGCTGACAGTCATGGATACAGAGGGATTTTTGGTGGAAGAGGAAGAAGGCAGTGAAGTAGAGGAGGAGGAGGAAGAGGAAGAGGAGGAGAAGGACAACGACAGACCAAGCAATGAAGGAGACCAAGATGACTCGGAGAAAAGGGTGAGTTAATTTTATTAGTTACTAGTTAAAATTCAGCCAGCGAAAATTTTTGGCCGAAAATGGTCGAAAAGTGCATTTTCGGTTTTCAACCGAAAGACTTTTATCACCGAAACAACCCGGCTGAAGCAGGATGTTGTGATGATGAACAAAAACCTCGGCCAGCACGCACTTGTCTGGACAGGGACCAACATGTCTACGGTGTAGACGTATTTCAGTATCTGAGAAAGATAGTGATTTGTAAAACATGTAAGGCTGAAATTTCAAGAGGAGGTGAATCTGCAAAGAGTTTCTCCACATTGGGTTTGATTTATCACCTGAAATTCAAACATCCTGATCACCATTCTGATTCTCATATTCAGAAATTCTGAATGAGAAATTCAGAAATTCTGGATATGAGAGGTGGCACAGAAAATGAAAACTCTCTGAGCACACCCACTCCGTCGGCGGCAGACGTATATGAAAAGGCAAGAAAGTTTTCCAGTGATGATGCCAAGGCAAAGGGTATTACACATAAAATTATGGAATTCATGACCTTAGATGATCAGCCGTTCTGTCGTAGAGGATGTGGGATTTCGTAGGCTGATCGAGCAGCCCTGTTATGCCATGCCGAACAGAAGTGTGTTTATCTGAGCTGTTTAATGTTGTTGCAACTCATGTCCATGAGCTTAAAACTGCAGATATTTCAGTTTTATGCCTGTATTATTACCTCTGCCAAGGAGGTTCTGCTTTTGCTGGCGTTTGTCTGTTTGTTCAAAATAATTTGAAAAGTTTTGAACGGATTTGGATGAAAGTTTCAGGAATTGTTAGAATTTGGATGAGGAACAAGTGATTACATTTTGGTGGTGATCCGGATCACTGTCTGGATCCAGGAATTTTTTTTTAGATGTTTCTTTATCTTTGGGAGATGGGGCATGAGGTCACCTGTACATTCAGCGCCATCTAGTGGAGGAAAGTACAAACACTGGCTTGGTCTGTGCTCTCTGAGTGCTTTTCTAGTTATTTAATGTACCTCTGAGTGGGGTCAAGTTAAACATTTTATTTAGAATTTTGTTTTATGTTTTGCATTGTTGTAATGTCAGTGCTGTTAAATATTTTCATAATTTTGTAATTAATTTATTCTTTGAAGCATTAATAATAATGTATGCAATTGCAAGGCCTTGATTTTAGTGAGGTTAGTACACAGTTGTAGCCATGAATGCAATGGTTCTAATAATTGGCATAATAATTTATTTCGGTGTTTTGGTTTTTGGCTTTCGGCCTTGGTTTCTTCATTTTCGGCCAAGAATTTTCATTTCAGTGCGTCCCTAATATATTTCACCTGTTCCAGGATGGCTGGACCTCCCTTAAAGAAGTGACACTGAAGAACATGGATCATGATGAGCAGTATGACCCTGACACAGTCTATGGTGAGTCATGGCAAATCCACAATTATTCACTGTTTCTGCAAAGTTAATTCATGTTGCTGTTTTCTGCATTGTAGTTTGGGTTGACAGATGATATTAATAACAGTATATGATTTGTTTTTACCACAGGGTCCAGTTTTTTTGTTCCAGTTGCAGGCTTTATCTGCAGGCTCTGCAAGAAATTCTACCACTTTGAGTCTTCTTCATTACACTCCCATTGCAAATCCCTGAAACACTTTGAGAACCTCAAGGTTGGTTTTTTTAATGAACTCATGTTAGTCCCTTGCTTTTTTGTATGACTATATGTTGATAATAATGTCATTTTAAAGCATTTTGATCACTAAGGACTTGGCAAGATGCGCAGCTCAGAAGTGAAGCTAACACAGTGCATCTGGACAGTATTCCACATTTTGTTATAGTACAGCCTTATTCTGAAATGGATGAAATGATTTTTTTTTTCTCATCAATTTACACACAATATCCCATAACGACAAAGTGAAAAAAGGTTTTTTTTAGAAATTTTTGCAAATGTATTAAAATAGTAACTGAAATATTACATGTACGTAAGCATTCAACCCTTTATTCAATACTTTGTTTAGGCACCTTTGGCTGTCATTACAGCCTCAAGTCCTCTTGGGTATGATGCTACAAGCGTGGCACACCTGTATTTGGGGTATTTTTCTCACTCTTCTCTACAGATCCTCTCAAGATCTGTCAGGTTAGATGGGGAGTGTCACTGCACAGCTATTTTCAGGTCTTTGAACAGATGTTCAATTGGGTTGAAGTGTGGGCTCTGGCTGGGCAAGGACATTCACAGACTTGTCCTGAAGCCACTCCGTCGTTCTCTTAGCTGTGTGCTTTGGGTTGTCGTCCTGTTGGAAGGTGAACCTTCACCCCAATCTGTGGTCCTGAGCGTTTTGAGCAGGTTTTCATCCAGAATGTCTCTGTAGATTGCTACATTCATCTTTACCTCAAACCTGACCAGTTTTCCAGTTCCTGCCACTGAAAAACATCCTGATCTCATGATGCTGCCACCAACATGCTTCACCGTAGGAATGGTATTTGCCAGGTGATGAGTGGTGCCTGGTTTTCTCCAGATGTGACGCTTGGTATTCAGGCCAAATAGTTCAATCTTGGTTTCATTAGACCAAAGAACCTTGTTTCTCATGGTCTGAGAGTCCTTTAGGTGCCTTTTGTCAAACTCCAAGCGGGTTGTCATGCGCCTTTTACTGAGGAGAGGCTTCTGTATGGGCACTCTACCATAAAGGCCTGATTGGTGGAGTGTTCCAGAGATGGTTGTCCTTTTTGGAAGGTTCTCCTATTTCCTCAGAGGTGCACTGGAGCTCTGTCAGAGTGACCATTGGGTTCTTGGCCACCACCCTGACTAAGTCTGTTCTCCTCCGATTGCTCAGTTTGGACGGGTGGCCAGATCTAGGAAGAGTCCTGATGGTTCCAAATTTACTCCATTTATGAATGATGGAGGCCACTGTGCTCCTCGGGACCATCAGTGCAGCAGAAATTTTTCTATACCCTTCCCCAGATCTGTGCCTCAGTACAATCCTGTCTTGGAGGTCGACAGACAATTCCTTTGACTTTATGGTTTGGTTTCTGCTCTGACATGCACTGTCAGCTGTAGGACCTTATATAGGAAGGTGTGTTTATTTCCAAATCAAGCTCATTCAATTGAATTTACAACAGTCAAGTTATAGAAACATCCCAAGGATGATCAGTGGAAATAGGATGCACCTGAGCTCAGTTTTAGTGCCATAGCAAAGGGAGTGAATACTTATGTACATGTGATATTTCAGTTTTTTATTATTAATACATTTGCAAAAATTTATAAAAAAAAAAAAAAAAAACTTTTTTCACTTGGTCATTATGGGGTATTGTGTGTAGATTGATGAGAAAAAAATTAATTTAATCTTTTTTGGAATAAGACTGTAACATAACAAAATGTAGAAAAAGTGACGGGGTTCAATACTTTCCAAATGCACTGTATATGTTGTGGTGTTATACTGATGACAGCCAATAGATAATACTCAAAACAAGCCTCGCTCCTGTGGACGTACATCAGACTTTTTCAGAATACCTACTTAGAATATATATATTTTTTAAGAAAATCACTTTTTCCAGGAGCCCTTCTAGTCTTGTTCACTTCATTTGGACCCTCTGAAAGATATAGCAATCCATATTTGAGTCATTACTCACTCCATTAATACAATTTTACAGATAGAAGAAAGTTTTGGTTGACAGGTGTCATTGACAGCTTGTTTGCCAAGCTTGATATCCTGCTCATAGGCTAAAATGCCTTCTGTCTTGACAGACAACTCAACTGTAGTTCTATTGAGTAAGAGTTCATCAAATTATTCTGTTGCTGAGGTGTTTTGTGCAGTTTAATGTTCGTCTATAATATAACCTCAGGGATCATCCTTGAGTAAGGGTTCGAATGTGCATTATCTCTATGGAAAACTGATGTGTATCATGAAGATATTTTACATGCACAAACTTTTTATTTTTTGTACTTATTGTCATCTGTTTACAGGGCTAATAAAGGTGGATAATCTGTCAGTCTTTCCATTGACATACAGTTATGAACATAACACATACATTTATTATATTGATATATGGAAGAGTGAAATAGCTGGAGTTGGTTTTACCCCATTACTTCATCCCAAAAAGGATTTTTTGAAATCAAATTTTCAATCGTATTGAAAAGTAGATTCCCTTACAACAACAAATGTGGACATTTGACCATGCATCTCCACGCCAACATTTAAACTGTTTTTTGATTTTTGTACCTTACACGGACAAGAGGTTGTGTGTCACAAAGTGCATTTAAAGACCCCAACTAAATATTAGTTTGTCTGTAAACAAAGTTAATGTGTGTTACATTCAAGGAATTTCCACTGTCTAATTGTCGATTTTCATTCTCAGAAGTACAAGACTTTGATGAGTCAAAAAGGTGAAGCAGTTGAATCCTGCAAAGAATCTGTGCAAGCTCAGGACAGCGTCAGTCCTGTACCTGAATCTAACAGAGACTGGTCAGACGACACAAGTTTAGATTCAGGGCTGAACTCTGTGCAGCCTATCATTACACTGCCCCAAATGACCCAGCAACCAGAGAAACAAAATGAACCCAACGTATCCTTAGCGGATCTCAGCTCAACCTCACCACTCAGCAGCACCGACCATGGATTACAAAGCGTGGAAGATGAGACCACATCCCAGGATTCTGTAGATCAGAAAAGACCTGATGACAGCAAAGAGGAGGAGGCTGACAGCAAAGAGGAACCAGCCCCAGATCCAGCAGCTGATGCTGAAGAAAACGAAGAGCAACAGGAGGGGGAAATGGAGCCCGTGGTAGCCCAAGGTAAAAAGAATGGCACAGGGAAGGCAAAAGCTGCTCCTAAACGGAGGTCAGGGAGAGCCGCAAACAGACGCTGAGTCAAAGAAAAGATGCGGAAAGAGAGAAGACCTGGTACAGCCGCAATGTTAGGACACGATGTACCTGTAGAGGAAGAGGTGCTTTTATGGAACAGACAGAAAAATACACAGCCAAGTGTCTCTGTGTTGTTGGAAAGTATGAACTAAGAGAAGAATGTCAGTCATGAGTCATCGCAGGGTGGGAAATGAACCCCTGACCTCTGTCACATGCAGATAGTAAGTAAACCTCACATCCACTGAATTAAATAAATTGTTGGGATAATGTGTGATAAACTCAGAGCTTTTATAATTGGAATCAAAATTATGTCCAAATGAATGAAGTGTGTAGTTGAAGCTAATGATTCTTTTACTGTGTATAAATTGGTAAAAACTTCATCTGCATGAATAAAAAAATACTTGTGCTTTACTGTCCCTAAGGCAATTCACATGGTTTTACCATCAGAAAACACAAATCTGAAATTTATAGTATTTCTTAGTGTATTCTTACTGTGTAGAAAAAGTAGTGTATGGACAGTTTCTTCATTGCAGACCTTGTAGTTACTTTTAACCTCATGATAAAAACTGCCCAGTCTTTATTAACACTTGAGGGTTGAAATGGAAATGGTAGCTGCTGGGTTTTCTGTCCAGCTGGTCTGTTGTGTGCTTTCCCACCCTGTAATTAAACAGATCAGGGGTTTGATGAAAACTTCTTTAGGTAGATACTTGAGCAATTTATGTCCTCAATATAACTTGCACGTGTCAAAGACAGTACTGACGGTGTAGTGGAGATGTTATCCGCTGTTGCTAACCATGTAACGCAGGACATGTAGTGAGGTCAGATGTGTAGACTGTGACTAAATGAAATTTATGAGCAGGCGTCAACTTCAGTTTGAGGAAGTATTATCACCAGTAAAGTGCTACTATGACTTGTGAACAGTGCTGGATTTGAATCTGATTTTTGAGGTTTTAAGTAGAAGAGTATTTTCTCATCTTTTTTTAGTTTTGTTTTTGAAGTTCAATTGTATTTAAAGCAGAAAAATTGCCATAAACTAGTAATCTTTTTTAAAAACTGCTCATCCTTGCAGGATACCACTAGTTTAAAGAAAAAAGTAACATCCCATGTCGAGGTCGAAGCTGGTTGTGTACTTGAACATTCTAACATTGTTGAAACTTTATAGTTTTAATCCATGATCCACAGAAGCAGCAAAAGATGAGCTCTTAGACACTGAGATAAGAGCTGTCCACTAAGACTCGACGTAAACTTTGCAGAGCTAAGCTTGACGCTGCTTTAAGGAAGTTTTATAACCTTTCTACTGTTGTAAAGTGATTGACATTGTAATCTATTTTAATTTATATTTTTAAACTTGAAACATGTTCGTCCCAAGATCACACATCAAATCTACTGAAATATGTGGAATATAATTTCTCCACTAGCTGCTTTTGATTCTTTTAAGGTTCAGTGTGTGATATTTAGTGGCTAGATTGTAACCAACCGTTACTTACCACAGCGGCTGTAAACTCAGTAACGAGACTTTACCTTTATTTTTTTGGCTGACAAAATGTAATGAATTCATCCTTGTATGTTTGTGTCATATATTAAATTGCTTTGGTAAATTTGGCTCATATTACTTCATGACTTTACAGTTAGTTTGTGCTTAATCCCTCTATGCCTCTTTGCATTGAAAGTGAAACTGCCTAAGGTTACCTGACCTAACCCTTCTTTCCTGGGGTGTATGGTGAAGTTGTCACCAGGCAGGTCACTCAGACCAGGTGAACCCTCTAGGCCTCCCTTGGTATCTACCTGGTCCATCAGCTGACCAACCCACGTGCAAGTCAGACATTTACAGTTTGTGGTGATAAGTGGAACTAGTCTGTTTTGTCTCTAAGTGCATTGGAGATGCCGGCATTTGTGGACGCCAAAGCAAAAAACATAACGTGCTAAACACTTTTAATACCCCTCAGCCAGATGTGGTGTAAAATTTTGTTGAAAGTTACTGCCCTGTAATTGCCCTTGTGGAAAACTTATTACATACACATTTTTATTTGAAAGTACTCAAATATTATAACTGCTCAAGGCCATGTGAAGTTGAAAAAGTAGGTCAAGGTGATCTATTTTCAATAGGCTTCTGTTCCAATGTGAAGATGCATCCACAGTATAAATTTGATGCAGATATGTCAATGCATTCTTCAGATAATGCGATTATGTCACTGGATGGACAGACAGACAACAAAACGATTGCAATATGTCAGCCAGAAGTTGGCCAAGGGGTAACCAGGCCCTCAGGTGATCCTGATGGAGTGATGAGGTCAGAGCCACCAATGGGACGTTAGTATGACCCTGCTTCTTGTAGCTTGAGGAAGCCACGGGTTCTTTTATAAACACTTGAAGAAATTAACTCAAGGCTTTTCTGAAAACATTGCATTCATCAGATTTGACAGATATCCTTGAGTCCAAAAGATCATGTGTGCCAAACTTTGTGATATTGGCTATTATTTGCAAACTAAATCCAATGTGGAATCAGAATTATTTTAATTTTATACAGATTACCCTAAAATAAAATGGGATCAAGGGTGCTGTAGTCCAATGGTATATTTGAAGACAATTGGCATTCGTTTGACATTTCAAGTCACTCAAGGTCTCAGGTTATGGCACCAAAGGAAAGCCCATATGTGACTTGCTATTTATTGCCAATAGTAATTATATCAATATATCTTCAACTGTTTTCAAGAAATAGCTCTTTGGTTTATGGGACAAATTAAAAAAAAAAAAAATCAAGATTTCTCAATTCTTTGAATACATTTGGTAGACCTTGCCCCAAGGGGGGCCTCTGCTATGACCTTCAATTGATTCTGGCTGATTGTTTTGGAAAAGAAGTTTCTATTCAGTTCAATTCAGTTTCATTTGTAGAGCCCGATATCACAACAAGGTTGTCTCACAAGGCTTTACAGAATTAGCTGGATATGAAAACAAGCAAAAGTCAAACCGTAAATGAAGGAAATGGATTAATTTCCCAGGCATCCCTCATCCTTAGACACTCCAGCTTGGCAAGGAAAAACTCCAAAAACCCAGTGGGAAAAGAGAAACCTCTGGGATAGATGTACCAGGACTGATGGACATCCATTTATGGATATAAATTACAGTCTAGAAGTCTGGACATGGGATTGACCTTGGGTTTGACCTTTCAAGATTATTCAAGGTCAAAGGTCATGGCACCAAATGAAAGCCCGTATGTGACTACCTATCTATTGCCGATAGTAATTATGTCTGTGTCTTCAACTGCTTTCAAGTCATAGCACTTTGAAATTTCTCCCTTTATAAACCAATGGGGATTTTTAAAAATTCAAAAATCAATATTTCCCAATTCTTTGAACGAAATTGGTAGACCTTACCTCAAAGATGTTCTACAACAAATATCAAGTCATTCTGACTGGTTTGGAAAAGAAGATTCTTGAAAGTTGTTTACAGATGGATGATGGACAAACACCAACTGATACCAATAGTCCATCAGAATCTTTTGGCCATTGGACTAAAAATAGCCTGATGCGAGCATGGAACTAGTGAACTTGGATATGGTGGACCCCATGCAGGCTAAACCTGTAGATATGAACAACTAAGGCAATGAAAATATAGTGATTCCTCTTTACATGTTATTAAATAATAATAAAAACATAATTATGAATATTCTATTCCAATTCAGTAATTAAATCCACTTAAACCCCTAAATCTTACACACTGGACCTTCTTTAAGCTAAAAATTTTCCCTTAAACAGTGTTGTCAGGTTAACAAAGTTAAATCAGATTTGATGTCCAGAAACAAACTTCCACATTTCCATGGACTAAAAATGCTTCAACACATCTGCAGCACCCTTTTTTTTTATTTGTCTATGTCGTAGCTGCTAAATGCTGGTGGACAGTTAGAATTGCAGACAGTCTGAGATAGTCATGTTGTGTTAGTAGGTGTTCAATGAAGACAAGTGTCCTTGTGTAGCTGCATCTCTGATAAAGCACCAGTAACATTCAGTATACCAGCCAGTCCTAGTTCCGCATCCTATTATTAACTTTGGTTTGTCATTTAAGTGTCACAAGACTCATGTACTTATTTATGACCAGTGTGTTATTCTAGAAATACTTCATCCTCATCAATGAGAAGGACATTTTGAAAGACAAGCTGACATGTAACTAGTCATGGAGTCATGACAGCAACTGTCACATATTAGTCTTTTTAAAGGAACCATATGGTAAATAATGATTTGTGTGAGGTAAACTGTAATGTTTACCTCTGAAACAGTTAAGCAGGAGCAAGAAAATGGCATGTAAAGGATTATTTCAAAGCTGTACATTTCTTGTATTTTTATTCAGCTACTGACAATTTGAGATGAACAAGTGATGTTTTCTAACTGCTGGAAGTTTAATGTATTTTTGAATGTTTGTTTTCTCTTTTGGGTCATTTTAATTTATATTAAAATGTCTGACAATTCCCACACTTTGACAGAAGCACTTATTTGTTTCCTACATTTTCTAGATAATTGCTTTGAAATTTACAAAACACTATTTCAACTGATTTGCTCATCCGAATCAGGATACAGAAAATGCACAGGACTGTGCAGTCTGGAAAAACAGTCAAATAATATTTTCAGGGGTGTGAGTCTTCCAGATAAATTTGTAAATCTGACTTCTCTAACTGAAAATGAGGCTCTCAGGGGTGGGGGAGTATGGGCCAGGTGCACAGATTGGGTATTAGTAAACATTGACTGCTCACTGGTGCCACCCTGCGTGGGGGGGGGGGGGGGGGGGGG
>JAQQZY010000005.1:55724484-55736715 GCA_030068375.1 Ostorhinchus rueppellii
ATATTTGTCCAAACAAATGTACCTTTAGTTGTACCAGGCATTAAAATGAACAAGAAACTGAAGAAAACAAGGGTGGTGTAATATTTTTTCCGCAACTGTAAGTGGTGATTAATCACTTGGAATGGACAAAAGTAATAATAACTTGGAAGTTGTGGGTCTTTAAGGGTGAATGTCTTCAGTATAATTGTTGCATTTTACAAATTCATCAAATGGGACAGAAGGGACCCTTTGGTGGCCTACTAGCCAAATGTTTCACACCCCTGCATTAGACTATGTATATGTGTGTGCTATGCACTTTAACATTTTGAACTAGGGGCCTTTACCGGTGACCTCTGAACTATGGCATTTGTAATTTTACATATGATGTGAGTACTTTCTCCCCCTCTAATGACAAACATGTAGTGATCAGACCCCTACGCATCTATGTGTGTGTCTGATCATCTGTTGGTTGTTGTTATCAATAAAAGGGAACCCGCCCTACTGTTTCCGACTTAATTAAAATGTGTTATCTGGCTCTGATGGTGTCAGGCTGATGATGGTCGTCCAGGTAAAGACGTAAACATCACTGTGCGTCTGTGTCAAGCCCCTGGACGGATCAGTATACGTGGCATACAGCGGTTGCAGTAACCATGTAGGGGGGCTCAGTCTCACGCGTCAAATCGCGGGGCATTGTGGGGCGGAGGCGGCCTTTCTCTCTGCGTTCGGCTGATCGGGAAATCTTCAAGTAAATAACGTTAACGGGGGGAGGAACAGTCTGAGCGCAGCCTGTGAAAAAACCAACACATTCTGACTGTGTTGTGCTGAGCCTTAATCATTAAAATTGCCATATTTCAGAAATATGGGGCAAGAGGATCTCATGAACACAGCCGAAGACGTGGCAGACCAGGTAAGTTCAATGTTTAGCTCGACAGTTGTGGATGCTAACCGCTGTTAGCATGTTAGCTACCCGCTAACTAATTCGCCTGAGAACAGCGCTCAGTCCTCAATGTTTGCTTTTCTAGTTTGACGCTTGCTGTTTTCTTTTGTTTCCTTACGTCTACATTAGCAGTCTATTGACAGGGAAGTCTTGTCGGTGCAACACTGTAGTAAATGGCTCACTTAAAGATGTGTCTATAAATGAGTGAGCTACTTGGTCTTGTCAACTGTCTTCACGTGGATAAAAGTGCTTTTTTTCAGTCGCATAGACCAGGCAAAACCAGCGTCAGAAAAGTAATATCGGGAGGTGTGGATTTATGGTGGTAGCTCATCACGCCAGCTTGGTTAGCTAGCTTGACATCTTTCAGCCATCCGGTTTATAGTAGTGCTACAGTTAAGTGTGTGTCAAACCAGACAGTGCCAGCCAGCAGTTGTGAAATCCCTTTTCCTAGCTCCCACGTTACGAGCTAACACTGATTAGTAATGCCGTGTATTAGCACCATAACTGTTCACCTTGCCTTTCTCGTGGTTACGGATTATCTGCAAGTTTGGAGTGACTGCTTTTTTTTTTTTTTTTTTTTTTTTAAAACTAATGTGGGTCTGTGTAGCCTTGGCAAAGCCACTTGATCATGCAGCTCTTCACAAAATCTGAGCTTTTACTTCTTCGCATTAAACACCACATTTTTCTAATGGTGTCAGTATTCTTATGTGTTCTTTTCATGGCTACACACCAGGCAGTGGTCTACAAGAAGGGTGCTGAGGTGTGTGTGTAGATCAGATTTCAGATCTTAAAAGCCTCTGACATGAAGTTTGGGAAAGTGTGTGCTGACATTACGCTGTACTTTCTAGTCTCAAAGAAAGTCAAGATCATACACATCTGCTACCCTTATGTTAACTTTTTTTTTTTTTTGTAGGTGAGCTTAGACATGCTGATTTTATGGAAGTGTATCAGTTCAAAAGTCAAGATCTGATGTGTCTTGTATGAGCCCAATGTGCACACCAACTGTCCTTACTTCCCTAATCTAATTCCACTTGATTGATTTACACACTCTGGTCACAAGCCACTGCTTGCTGTGTATTGTGTAAAAACTTCCATTTTTCACTGCAACATATGGGTTGCCTTACATTGGTTGGAAAGGTTTGTAAGAAACTTAGCTGAGCCAAATCCCTGACTAATGGGTGTTGAATGAACATGTTAGTAACACGTTACTGCTCAGAAGAGTCTATTTCTAGGTTCGTTCAGATTGGCTCACATTTAGTCCATTCATGTTCCACATAGCAGTCATGGTGGGAGTTGGTGAGCGTTTATAGGCTGCTTAGGGTTGACAGTGCTGATGTGGACTGCTAAGGAGGCGGGCCGAGGGGAGGTCACACACTGTAGCTGTTCTACTGTGGCAGCATAGTATGTGACGATCTGTTCATGTTTAACTAGGGAACATAATGTATTTGTTTTGGTTTTGTTCAAACAATGAGTGCAAATTTAGGTCAAATAACTCGTATTGAAGCCTACTTTCATGCTGTCTTATGCTGTAAACTTCTACAACTTTACAAGATTTTGCTGCAGCACCACAGTGATTTCAGTCCAAATGAATGCAATATCAATGTGGAGAGCATCAGAACCAACTGAACAACTTTTCCCAGATTTAACAGTTGCTGTTGGGCTCACTTTTTACAAGATCATATTTTTAAGCTTTTTGGTAGTTTATTTCTTATCTTATGGAATGGATGTGGTTGAAAACAGAGTTGAGAAAAAATGACTTCCTGTAAGTAATTTCAAAACCAGACAATTCTAAAGCCGCTTAAAACTGATGTGTAACACTGTTATTGACATTATGATTTTGTAAATAAATATGTCAAAATATTAGTGATTAATCTCCAGCAACAGATTATTCAGCAGAGTCTGTTGGTAATGTTATATTAGGCCTCTCAAGTGTGAGTACTGACTGTGAAAGAATGTTATAGCTCAAAACACAAAAAAGTTGGCCGTCTGGTATTTTATTCTACAGCTTTGAACTGTAGAAGTCTTGGATGAGAAAAGAAATGTTTTGAAAAGAGCTAAACTAGCCCAGTTCAACCAAGAAGAACGATGACCTGGACAAATGTGAACCTACACAGACATTCTCCAGCTTTCTTTTTTACTGAAAGAAAACAACCCGAATGCCATTCTTTTCCTCATGTTGATAGAAGAGAGATAAAAGTAACTAAATCAAAACAAATGCACTGAAATTATCATTAACTTGTACTGATGGTAAAATTATAGTTATGTAAGGCACTGAACAGAACAAAACTCAGGTGTAACTGGTAGTATACTTCATTCCACCCATTTACAAAACAGAAAAACATCACTTCACTCATTAGTGCCAGTGTAGAGGGTGAGGGTGCTATGGGTTAAAGTAGATGGCGGAGAAGCACTTTCACTTAACATGTTAATATGCCAACAGGTCAAATAGAGGGATTTTCTTTTTCCATAGAAAGCAGACTCGAGATAGAAATTCTGATTTTAATGACTGCTGTTTTATTCACATTTACTATCATGACAGCCACACTTAAATGAATTGGTGCTGTAATTTTTAGCTCAGAATTTTCCCTGTAAATAATAATTAGTAGCAACCCTAATGACTCGTTTTCTCCAAGTTCTTACTTGGATGCCTGGAGACTGTAAGTGGGTCACAATGAAGTACATTTAACCCTTAATGACCCACAACTACTTTTGTTGTAACTTCCAGTGATTTTAAAAAATAATAATAATTTCCCAAGTGATATATTCATTATAATATTATCCCTGCAGTTTCAGTTGAAAATCAGATATTTTCCTATATTTAATTTACTGATTATGTAGTTCATAAAAGCACAAAGGAAAATCAAAAGTTATAAGATCAAATCAGAGAAAAAAAAATTGAAAAAGTGCCTCTTTTTCAGCAAAATATGTCATTAACTGAATTATGAAACAAGTGTCTTCCACTACTTTTCTTGTCAAACTACGTGGCTGTTACTGGTGAATCAATGTTGTGGAAGATGACTGTCTTTCCATGTTCTATACTGGGCCAATGAATGTCCAAATGGGTCATATCTGATGACCATGAAAAGCATGCATTTTATGTATTGATGGGATTAGTGCATCAACAGGTATTAAACATTTTAAATCTGTAGATGATTTTGCGAGTTTATGGTTCATAAGATCTTCGTCAGCCGGTAATACTGTAGTCACGCACATCAGTCAACAAGCAGGAAATGCATCCTCTCATATTCTCTAATGGTCTATGTCACATGTTTTCATGTTTGTTTCTGTCTTTTTATGCGTGGCCCAGTTCCTGCGGGTAACAAAACAGTACCTGCCCCACCTGGCGCGTCTCTGTCTCATCAGCACGTTTCTGGAGGATGGCATCCGCATGTGGTTCCAGTGGAATGAGCAGAGAGACTATATCGAGGCTACCTGGAGCTGTGGCTATTTTCTGGCCACGTGTTTTGTGCTGCTTAATCTCATAGGACAGCTCGGTGAGTGCACAAGATGCAGCACACACAGCGAGGGTTAAGGGTAGAACATGAGACGAGTCAACCCAGATTTTTACGGCTTTAGGAGGTTTTAAGTTGTTAACTCAAAGGGTGGTGGTGTGAATTTTGTAATAGTAAGAGGCTGGTAAACTGGCATTGCACAAAGTAATCACACAGTACTGCAGTTTCAAGGTCCAGTATGTCTGACCTCAATTCAGAGATGTGTATAATAAAAGTTTGCAACTTTTTTATGGTTTCATATTTTTATATTTTTTTTTTAAATGCTAGTTTCAGTACACATTTCAAAGTTATCTGTGAATTTCCCTGATAAAGTAAATCAAATCACATCACAATATGACTTTGAGCTTGCTGTACAGTGATAGTCAGGATCTAAATGTAGAGTTATCACCATGGACGGCGGCAGTGTAAATCCAGAAGTCCTTTTGTATCAATCTGAAATGCTGAGATACTGTTATATCTCAAATTAAGTAATGAAAGTTACATCTCAAATTAAGTAATGAAAGTTACATAAGATGTGTATTTTAATTAAAAGGTGGTCCCATGTTAAAACTGGTGATATTTTTAGCCAAAGGCCAGGCCAGACCAGTATACAGAATTTAACCACAGTGTCAAACTTGACTTAGCAAGTGCTCCCAAGTACAATATGTTGAGACTGCCAGAGTGTCATGACTCCAGTCCACTCGATAACAATAATACATCTCTAAGCCATTTCCAAAAAGCACTAAATAATTAGATGAAAAAGCATAGAATTAAGCATGCTAACTCCTCTGCATTTTTTCAACTCACCCGTTTCATCATCTTCGAATTTTACGTTGTCACAATGGTGCAGTTTTTGTTTCTTTGAGACCAAGTCTGTTGTTTTGGCACTTGTTATCGTGCCAAGAAACACATTAAGTATCAACACATGAGTAAACGGACACGTTGTGTGTCATTATCATGTTTAACTCATTTTACTGCAACATGATCTTGATGTTTTCAACCTCAACATGGCAGTTAGCCCCTCATGGCTCACCATACACTACTTTGACAGTTAATAAACAAACATAATGTGACGTTTATGTTGTTGAGGTTACCTTCAAAACAGGTTGCTGACAGGCTACTTTTTAATTTGTCAGAACAGAATGAGGTTGGGCTCAAGGGTGGAAAAAATTGCCTCCTTAATTATGGAGTTCATGTACAATGGAATCACATTTGCTGAAGCTGACAGATGGGAAATGTTTACATAGAGCAGCTTAGTAATGAAAGAGAAATTGACACTGAAATGTGTCAGACTAAGCACTTTACTCCTCTGCTTCAGCTGAAAGCAACTGTTCGCTTATTCTGTAAATCAGCAAAGTGCAAGTTGACCTAAAAATTAATGAAGTTTTTTATCCCTTAACTCTGCTTGAAATCTTAAATGGCTGGTTCATGTTCTATGGCAAACCATTGTTTATGATGACAAACTGAACTGGAACATAAAGCTGCAGTTATAGTGGCCATAACCTTTTGTAATGTCATTGCCTTGCTGTGTGTCCTTGCAGGTGGTTGTGTCCTCATCCTCAGTAGAAATTTTGTACAGTATGCTTGCTTCGGATTATTCGGCATCATTGCGCTACAGGTAAATACGACAGGATTATTACACAAAATGATGTGAATATGCTGAAATTCGAATTGTGTCTAACCTGGTGGATTAAGTCTATTTTGTTTTTGTTTTTTTTTTTAGACTGTTGCATACAGCATTTTATGGGACCTTAAGTTTTTGATGAGGTATGTGATATTTAATGAAGCTTTAATCAGTTCTCAAAACAATTTCAGGTCTAAAACAAATATAATCTGTATACCGGATGTTAAGACCCTTGCATATTCTGGGAACCAGATGCATCTTTCTGAGGGTAAATGTTTTGTTTGCTCTGGCAGATCAGTTTGGCACTGCTGCCATTCAAACTGATTTCCACTTGGACTAGATCCAACTCAGCCAGTTACAACTGTTTATCTACTGTGGGGTGGGTCCAGTGTAATTTTAATACGATGACAGGCTGCCACTTACTGTTCTTGAAGCTCAGCAGGGGTTTTTTTCATGCAGAGGTTTACCAGACCTAGTTAAAGGCTCCTACAGATATCAGAGATTTCAAATTTTAAGTGTATCACAACTACACTGACTGAAATTAATATTAGAAACTTGGGTATGACATGTTTGCAGATTGTGTGACCAAAATGCTTGCTGAATCCAAGGCTACAAATTAAAGTACCAGAATAAAATTTCTCCAGCATGCATCATCTATATATTTCACTGTAGTTGTAAACAATAAAGTAAACCAATAATCACAGAGATGCAGAGGTGGGGTTTTTTAGCCCAGGACATCAGGACTCAGGAAAAGATTACATACATGCATTTACATGTTCCATTGATCAATGCTGTGTTTCATGCTAAATTCATACTTTTAAGCATTCCCACTGGCCATAGCAGCTGTGGCTGTGAAATGTTCATTCTAAGTTTCTCTGTCTTTGTGACACTGGCTGTTTCTGTGACGTAAGCTGTAACACCGCTATTTTTTAGGTTCAAGAATGGGTGCCTTGTGTCTTTCATTTACATTTACATTTACATTTATGCATTTGGCAGACGCTTTTATCCAAAGCGACTTACAGTTATTACAGGGTATTGGTTACAACCTGGAGCAGTGTATGGTTGGGTGCCTTGCTCAAGGGCACTTCAGCCATTGCCTACTGGTTAGGGTGGGATTTGAACCTGCAACTGCCCCTACTAGGCCACAACTGCCCCTTTCATCTGTGACGGTCCAAACTCACATATTGTATGCCTGACTTTTAAGAGGGCTGTGGTAGCACAACATTAAACACCCTTTTTGTAACGGGTTGTGTCAGTACAAGTAAAAAAAAAAAAATTATTATTATGAGACTATTCATGGCTGAGTGTCTTCTGTTTATTGTATAAGGTATATTACTGTAGTTGCTACGTATTGAACAACTTGCATCACAGTGATTCCTAATTTGTTGCTTCATATTTCTGTGCACCTAAAAATGTTGCATGTTCAGAAACCTGGCCCTTGGTGGTGGTCTGCTCCTGCTGCTCGCAGAGTCCCGTTCAGAAGGAAAGAGCATGTTTGCTGGAGTCCCGTCCATGGGAGAGAGTTCGCCAAAACAATACATGCAGTTGGGAGGTCGGGTCCTGCTGGTACTCATGTTCATGACCCTGCTACACTTTGACTCCAACTTCTTCTCTGTAAGTACTGACAATCAATCACTCTTAAAGCTCTGACCCCTGGATTCCACCACCAGAGGTGCCTGTGTCATTCCACTGCGGCTTCCGGGGTTGATCAGTCTGTTCGCAATATCCTTGTTTCCACCAAATGTTCTGCAGTGTATTTGAGAATTGTCCCAGAAGCAGCTCTCCTTTGCCCTAAAAATATACATCTAGTCTAATTTTAACAGAAGTGGTATCAAGATGCACAGAGCAGATGGAGGGAAGTTGGGTAGGAATGTCAGAAATGAAAAAATACCTGAATTGTTTCCTGCGAAGGGCCCAAAATGACTATGCACAGAGTATCATGGGCTAAAAATAAATGTTGATTTTTTTTTTTTTTTTTTTTTTTTTTGAGGGGGGGGGGGATTTCATAACAATAACTAATTTGCAATAAATACAGTAACTGTAACTAATATATTTCATTCATTTATGAAGATGATCAAAAACAAAATGTCTTATACCCTTTTTTTGGGGGGGGCATCTCCTAGGTGAATATGAGTGGAGCTTAGTTGTACTTTACTAACATAGTAAAAAAGGAAACTGCATTAAATGTTTAGTGCAGTGGAGCAAAGGGAAAAATAATTAACACCTCAAAGCTCTGAAAGTCTGATTCAACAGGTGAGTGATATATCAGTCATATTACGTGTTTAGGTTGTGCTTTTTGCCACTTCAACTCTGTAGCCATGGTAGAGTTAAGAACTGGAAAAAATGACCAAAATGGGACAGACAAAAACCCAGCTTCCAAAACACTCACAATGCGAGACATTGCAGTAGGAGCAACAACACCCATTTTAGCCCTAATGCAACATAATGGCCCTCAATGGAATCCAGGGGTAAGACTTGTTCTTACATTGCCTGTCAAAGGTTTCAGAACACCTTTTATTGGTTTTGAGAGACACGTTCGTATACCTGTTGTTTATTGTACTGTCACCTTAGACACTAACAGGTTTAAATATAGTTGTATC
This sequence comes from Ostorhinchus rueppellii, assembly GCA_030068375.1. Classification (NCBI taxonomy): domain Eukaryota; kingdom Metazoa; phylum Chordata; class Actinopteri; order Kurtiformes; family Apogonidae; genus Ostorhinchus; species Ostorhinchus rueppellii. The sequence continues at coordinate 55,733,116 of JAQQZY010000005.1, forward strand.
ATTCCACCTTGCAAGTTTCTTTTTCCAACAAGTTTGGAGAACATGCTCGCCCATTAAATACATGTAGGTTAAATACCCTATAGATCACGGGACTCAAACATACAACCCGTGGGCCAAAACTGGACCGCTGAAGGGTCCAATCCAAATTTGTGAAATGTACTGAAGATATTTGTCATGGGTGTCAAAATCATTTTAGGCCAAATTCCACATATGGCCCAATTCAAGTGGATAAGACCAGTAAAGTACTATTGTAATAGTCTATAAATAATGACAACTCCAAATTTTTTTCTTTCTTTCTCTCTGAAATGTCTTACGGGAAGTACAATTTTTAACAATATTCTGCCTGTTACTAAATGTTTTGTATATTTGTAGATCCACTGTGGTCTGTAAGATGAAATGCACACATAAATGATAAACTGAGGCATAATATTGTTAAAATTGTACTTGCTTTTCTTAAGAAATTTCAAGTTCATGTTATTATGTTATGTTAAAGGATACTTTGTAGATGTAAATATTTTCATAATGTAATTATGCCTTTTTCACTGTTATTTTACTGGGCTGACCCACTTTAGATCAAACTGGGTTGTATATGGCCCCTGAACTAAAATGACTTTGACACCCCTGCTAAACACCATGACTGAGTGGGCTGAAAACAGTCAACTGGAGTGATGTTCATCATGAAATGTACCACCAAGTCACCTGGCCCGAGAACTATTAAACTGCTCTGGGATGAACTGGCTCGTTAAGTCGGAAAGAAAAAGTTGAGCTGCTGAGGAAGAATTTTGCCACGAAAATAAAGTTTAAATTTTACATTGTTTATGGGGTCAAAATGAATCTCCATTCATATATAAACAATAGGAGCATTCATTTGTCCAAAATGATAAAAGACTGGTCGTTTCCAAATGTTTGAAACATCTTAACTCTTTGCAATTTGCTGTGCATATCCTTTTCCAGATTCTGCAGAACATGGTGGGAACCGCCCTCATCATCCTGGTGGCCATTGGCTTCAAAACTAAGCTGGCTGCATTGACCCTTGTTGTATGGCTCATGGCCATCAACGTCTACTTCAACGCTTTCTGGACCATCCCAGCCTATAAGCCCATGCACGACTTCCTCAAGTACGACTTCTTCCAGACCACCTCGGTCATCGGGGGCCTGTTGCTGGTGGTGGCACTCGGACCTGGCGGTGTGTCCATGGACGAGAAGAAGAAAGAGTGGTAGGAACGGTGGGGTAAAGCAAGAAGATTGCACAGCACCACTAATGTCTCCCACCGACCAAGACACAAAGACCCTCCCTCTCCTTCAGCCCCCAGGGTACATGGTTTTTTTTTTGTTTTGTTTGTTTGTTTTGGGTTTTTTTTGACCGAGACAAAGACACAATCACTGAGGTTTCTTTTTTATCCCCATGTTTTTTAGTTTAACATAATGCCATTTTTTTTCTAAACCCTTCTTGTGTGTGTTTTTTTTTTTTTTTTTAATGACAGCAAGAATAAAAAAATATATATGACCATATATTTTAAGTGCAAAGTTAGAAGGAAAAAAAAAATCAGTGGATGATACAGTAAAGTTGAAGAGAGGATATATTTGTTCTGTGTACTACAGGAATGAATCTGTTTTATTTTAATGGTGAAATGCTACAAGCTGTTATAGATTTCATATTTCTGAATAAAACTGGTAAAGTGGAGAGAGTACTACAATTTTGCATCCCCCCCCAGACATTGATCTCCTATTGGATCTGAGACTTGATGACAGAATAGATCCTGAGTGACACAACTGAACTTGGCTCTCCCGAGCTCATCTAACTTCTTTTCTTTGCACAGACACTGTAACATTTAGATCTACTTGTACACATTCATTCTCAACAGACTGTTTATGGGGGGGGAGGGGGGATGGATGGGCACATTGTATACATTGTATACTAAGTGGTGGATTGCAGTTGTGCTTGATTGAAAATTTCAACACAGTTGTTAGCTCCAGGACTTCTTATTGGGCACTTTGTACTGTTTGTCTCTGGCAAATGCCTAAAACTAGTGAACTGTAAAGGATCGGGGTAAATAAGGGTGGGGTGGGGGCTCAGCTGTTTGTGAAACACCGTATTCTGCAATCTAGAAAAGCAAAGAAAACTAAGCAGAGTCACCAGCTGCCTGGAGTTTTGCCTTTGCTCAGTGTTTTTTGCCCTGTGTAAGAAAATCAAAGTTTAAAAAAAAAAAAAAAAAAAGATTCAGTGTATTGATTTTCAGAAGTTTATATTGTATTTTTGATCATTTGTTTTTTTGATTTTTGGAAGTTCATGGCGAAGAAATAAAATTTAAAACCGTAAAGTCTCTGTCTCAATTAAGGTTTTCAGGTCTTCTTTGTGAAGTTTAAGGTTTTAAGGATCCAGAAGGACTGGGTAGTCTATCTACAGACAACCCTCAATCCAAAATGGGTTGCTAAAGTTGTTCCCAATTTTAGAAACCGTGCAGAATTAAATATAGACAGTTTGTCGTACTTTATGGTTTTAAACTTTGTCAGTTACATCTAATTCCAAATTAACTACCTGACCTTGTGATTGAGTCAACATTTGCTCTGGCTCATGTAATGTTGTTTCAGACTGTTCAAATTTGTCAAAGCCTTTGACATTTGTTTCTGTTGCTTTTCATACAAGGTGTCATCGCATTGTCTTTACTTGAGTAATAATATAAAATTTATGTTAATTTAGTGAACTTTACAGTCTCAACACATAAAATTCCCTAAATCTGCTTCCATTGCTCTTGTTTGTATCTGCGTTTTTATCAAAGTACTGATTCTTTAATGCCTTCAAAGCCACATTTAGTTTTTATGTATGAATTTAAACTGCAGGTTGGAAACACTTCTACTGGATTATGCTGTATAGGACATGTAAAATGAACTGTTAGAGATGTGTTGGGTAATGAGAGCTTCTCAGAAGAGCCTAATGAAACACTATCAGTGAATGAAAGCTGTTTGTCATGGCTGGGATTATGACTGGGAGTTTTGGACTGAGGATGGAGTGAACATCTGTCAGCAGTTTGTTGAAATGTTAAAAGCTTTATGGCAAAGTGCTGACCTCTACTGGATTAGATTAAGAACTGACTACAAGCAATAAAGGATTTTAATCCACTATAATGTAAGACAAAAATAATCACTGCTACAAATGTAGCACCTGAACATATTTGTTCATGTAATGCTGTACACATGAATGTTGATTTGTTAAAGGGTAAATCTTGAATCATCTGATGCCTTAAATGAGTAAATTTCATACCAGGACAACATCCCATCCATGTTTAATGTTACAGATTCAAGGGTCAAACTTAGACTGTTTCTATCAAATTCTGAGACGCGTTTTTTTTTTTTTGTTTGTTTTTTTTTACTCTTTCCCCCCACATTCCACCCATATATCGCCCACAAGGATATACCACAGTAATATGAGTGTTTTCACCTGACTAATAGAAATGATATTCATATGTATTTAATGAATTTTGTTTTTATAGTTTAACCCTTATATTGTGTTCGGGTCCTCAGTGACCCGTTTTCAAGTTTAAGTGTGTAAAAAGTACCATTTGCTTTTTTGTCCTGGAATGAGGCTTCATCTAATCCTCA
>JAQQZY010000005.1:55744679-55763715 GCA_030068375.1 Ostorhinchus rueppellii
AGTTTTCCCTTTGGCCAACTTTCTTTGACCTCAAGCAGATGTGCTATGTTTGTAAAATTGCCGGAATTCTCCTTTAACTTGTCCATCCATAACATTGGAAAAAAAACTTCAACTGAGATAAAAAAAATTTTCGACCATACACACAGCCCAAACTGAGAGAATAAGCCAAGCTAATTTCACCATCTCAGTTTAGGTGGTCAAATGAGGCATTAGTTCATTAGTTGTTTCCTTGATTCAATGAATTTTCCTCACTGCTGTTCAGATAAAAGTTAAGACAACACAGTTTTTATATATATATATATATATATATATATATATATATATAAGCTTTGTTTTACACAATCATTATCTGCTAATTAAATGATTTCTATGTTTTATCTCCTCTTAACAGATTTTTTCCCCCCAGTTGCACTGAGACATCCTTATAATGTCTAAAGGTACAGTGGTTCTGGCCTACAGTGGTGGACTGGACACATCCTGCATTCTGGTGTGGCTAAAGGAGCAGGGCTATGATGTTATTGCATTTTTGGTAAGGGTTACAAACCAGTGTCAGCGTGACAGGTGTCTGCACTGCTTTACAGCTGCCTTTTAATGTCAGCATGCCTCTCAAGTGAAGAACAGTTTGCTGCGCAATGACAGCTGACACAACTGGTGTTACACACCAATAGTAAAAGACCTGCCAGAGTGATAGCGGTGGACGACTCCTGACTGCAGGATTTGGTTTTATAATAGCACCGTAAATCTAGCAGGATTTTCTTTTTGCCCTGGGGCAGTTCAGAAGTGCACAGCATGCACATTTTCTCATTGTCTAACTTTTCATTCAGGATTTTTTGGGTCAGCATAGGGGGAAGGGTGAACTTTACAATTGGTCTAAAGTTCACTGCTGTGGCATGTGAGGTGCAACCTCTTTTCTGTGGGTACGTTTTTTTTGGCTGTAATAACAAAATTAAATGCTTGTGTGAACTTGTCAGAGAACACTGCATAAATAATAAATAGATGAGTGTGTATACAAGCTGCCTGCTAGCAATAATGAGGTTTTTAATTTTAAGTGATAATGTTTGCTGTCTGTACTTGAGTTACAGAACTGTGAATAGCTTGCTGCATGTTCTGAATTTGGGCACCAAGTTGGAAAAGTTTCATTTATGTATAGGTAATTGGTTATTATTATATTTTTTTTCTCTATTATCGTATGCAGTAAATTTCTATGTAATCATCAATCTGGAACAGGGGTGATCTGGACCAGGGGTCACCAACCCTGGTCCTTGAGAGCTACTATCCTGCAATTTTTTTTGTTTCCCTCCTTCCAGCACACCTGGTGGTTGTTATCAGGCTTCTGCAGAGCTTGATGACATGTATATCATTTGTGTCAAGTGTGCTGGAAGAGGGAAACATCTAAAACATGCAGAATAGTAGCTCTCGAGGACCCGGGTTGGTGACCCCTGATTTGGACTCATCAGACCATATGACCTTTTTTTCAAATTTCTGTGGTAGGTGAAATGTGTTAGTCAATACATTATTTATCCAGTGGAAAGATCTGAACAATTGGATTTATTTGTTGGAACATTTTTGGCCAAACTCTGTATATTTAAGTTATTTATGTCATCTGATCTGTGCAATTTTGTTAACAAATGTAAAAATGCACATTTGTGGAGTTTGATACTAATGTCCTCTTCTTCCTAAGGTGTAAGTATATGAGCGAAATTTAAGCTTTAACCACTCTTAATTGTAGGTTTATTTACAATATTTGACTAATTCATGAAACACACTTTCATGTCATCACTGAATTAGAGCATCAACCAATGGGAATGATTTATGGTATCAATAGTATAAGCAGTTTACACCAGTGGATTCAGAATTGGATTGATCAGTCTGATGTAGGACAATAAAGCTGAAGTTTCATTTAATTGCCCTGCACATTTTGATTTATTAAAATATCACCATCTTGCCAGCTATAGTGTCTGCATGTTTGTATATGAAGTTGTATTTTATTCCTTCATAGGAGTTCTAAAAAAGTTATTACACATTTACTTGTATCTATCTCATAACTCAAAGTAATTAATAAAACATTGTGTATTTTCATAACCTTGAATGTGTGTCTTTCCAGGCCAATATTGGACAAAGTGAAGATTTTGACGCTGCTCGGAAAAAGGCAGAAAACCTCGGTGCAAAAAAGGTGAAGAACGGTGAAAATATGAACAAAATGCGGTTTCAGATCTCTTCATTTATGTGGTTTTTAATGTGATAAATGACATCCAGAGTGCTTTATTGTCATCATGTTTGACTAAGAATGTTTTTCTGTATCTGTACTGACGAAGACAAAGCTACTCTGTAGTAAGCAATCAGACACACATGTGCTTACTTTTTCATTTGTTAATCCATTGTTTCAGACCAAATGTGCACCCTGTGCAATTTAACAACTTAATGTCAAACTGTGTTGTATTGTTGTAACTGTGTTGTGATGGTGTCTGCACTCTGTAGGTTTTCATTGATGACCTCCGTGCTGAGTTTGTGACAGACTTTATCTGGCCAGCTGTCCAGGCCAATGCCATCTATGAGGATCGTTACCTGCTGGGCACCTCCATAGCTCGGCCATGCATTGCCCGCCGACAGGTTGAGATCGCACGTAGGGAGGGTGCCCAGTTTGTTTCCCATGGTGCCACAGGGAAGGTAAACCAGGGACTGAAACATTTTCCATGTTTAAAATTTCAAGAGTATTTGAACAACAAATGAATGCAAATTCTTTTGGTTTCCACAATCTGCATTTGGAGTGAATAAATGAGGCTGCATGATGTCGTCACATGGTACTGACTACATTGAACATGACTATAATGAACAGAGATAAAGAAGCAGGGCATTCCTTTAATGATTTCTAACTAAAATGGCGTGGAGGTGCTTTCTCATTAGACCAGAACTGTCAAATATAAGGCCCCGGGCCAAAACCAGCCTGCCAGGAAGTCCAATCTAGCCCCTGGGATGAATTTGTGAAATACAGAACTTAACACTGAAGATATTAACAATCAAGGGTGTTAAAATCTTTTTAGTTCATATATATTGAACAATTAAAAAAAAAATCATAACACAGATCATAGCATCATAAAAAAGTTATCTCATGACACTTTACATTTAGAGCTGGTCTAAACCAGTTTTAATCCAATTCACAGACCTCAGCAGAATTCCCCAGGAGCAAATACTTGGTGACAGTGGAAGGAAAAACTACCTTAACAGGCACAACACCTGCAGCAGACCCTGACTCTGGAAGATGGTTGTCTGCCTTGAGCAGTTAAAGAGAGAGGGTTACAGGAAGATAGAGAGGAGATGGGATGCACGTGGCACATGTTGGCACAACAAACTGAAATATAACTGTTAACAAGTTGAGTTGTTGCTTGTGTAACCACCAGTAATTGGTACAAACACTCATAACTGCTATTCCTATTACTCCAAATAGAAGTGCTAACAGTGGATATACTACTGCTGCAGCTGTTAGTACTAATATAGAAACCCCTACTATCTATGTAACTGTATAATAAACACTTATCACAACCACGACCACAACAGCAGATGCAGAGATAATCTAGGAAAAACCTGTAAGGCGATAAAACACAGAGACTCCAGGGAAGAAGTCAAGTCAGTAACATGTATTCGCTTGAGTGTGAATAGAGCAGAAGAGGAGGAGAGAGGATCTCAGTGGATCATGAGTCTCCCAGCAGTTTAGACCTATAGCAGCCTGAGCAACCCTCACATTAAGCTTCATCAAAAGAGAATGTTTCCTTCCTACTCTTAAATATAGAGAGGGTGTCTGCCTCCCAGCCTGAGGCAGGGAGGTGGTTCCACAATAGAGGAGCCTGATAGCTGAAGGCTCTAGCTCCCATCCTACTTTGGGAGATTCTAGGAACCACCAGTATGCCTGCATGTTGAGTGTGTAATGCTCTAGGTGGATTGTAGGGAACTAAGAGCTCTTTCAGATGTGCAGGTGTCTGGTCATGAAGGGCTTTGTACGTGAGGAGGAGTATTCTAAAGTCTGTCCTTACGTTCCCATTTAGTTTCCATAGTTTTTTTTATATTCAAGACTTTTGTTGAAATCACATGCAGTACCTGTGTTCTGAAAGTAGATGGAGACATATACCACACCATAAAGTCACCTGTATACTTCAGCTATGCTTAAACTTTGAACGGAGGTCTGTGTATTTTTTTCTGATACACTGATGTGGGAAAATTAGCAGAGCACACTAATGGGGAGTAATATGAGAAAGAAGCGTACACTCATCTAATGCATGTAACACCTACACCTGAAGTAATGCTGTGTTATGTTTTGTTTTTGTTTTTTTTTCAGGGAAATGACCAAATCCGCTTCGAGCTCACATGCTATGCTCTTTACCCTGAGGTTAAGGTGAGTTTGATGTTGCACTGTGTGGGTCTAGAAGGTCTGTTCTCCTTTGTTCAGAGTCCAATGCATTGTCTCTGTTCATAATGTTCAGGTCATCTCACCATGGAGGATCCCTGAGTTCTACAACACCTTCAAAGGAAGGAAAGACCTGATGGAATATGCAGAGGTATCACACCCAAACACACATTTGCACGCACGCACGCTGTGGGGTCCCCAAGGGGTCCATCCTGGCCCCCATCTTGTTTCATCCTTACATGTTGCCCACTTGGCCAGTTAATATGCAGTGTCCTGCATATTACGTGTCCTACCCCAACTAGGCAGACAACACTCAGATTTACATCTTGCTGACAGCAGGTGAATATGGGCTTGTGGACTTACTGTCTCCAAAAGATCAGTGTGTGGATGCAAAACCGCTTTCTCCAACTAAACTCAGACAAGACTGAAGTCATTGTCTTTGGTCCACAAATGCCAAGAGAAAGTATTCAGGTCAGAAATTTCAGGGTAACAACGGACTCAGACCTAAACTTTAACAGACACATTAAATCAATAACATCATCAGCCTTTTACCATCTCAAAAACATTGCTAGAATCAAAGGTCTTCTGTGTAAACCAAACTTATCCATACATTTATCTCTAGCAGATTAGACTGCTGTAATGGCCTTCTCACTGGACTCTAACCGAGCTGTAAGACAGCTGCAGTACATCCAGGACACTGCTGCTCAGGTCCTAACTAGAACCAGGAAGCACATTAGTCCTGTGCTCAGGTCTCTGCGCTGGCTTCCTGTGGCTCAGAGAATAGCCTTTAAATACAGCTCTGCTGGTGTAGAAGTCTCTCCATGGTCTAGCACCAAAGGACAATCAAGCACCTGAGAACCTCAGAGACTGGTCTTTTGCTGGTGCTCAGAGTCAGGACTAAACATGGTGAAGCTGCATTTCAGTTCCATGCAGCCAAACTCTGGAACAGTCTTCCTGATGATGTGAGACAGACCTCTACTCTGACAATGTTTAAGTCCAATCTGAAAACAGCTCTGTTCAACTGCGCATAGAACAACTGAAAGGGTTCTGTCTGCACTCTTCCATTTTACTCTGTTTTAACTGATTATTATTTATGTCTTATTGATTGTGTTTTTAACTCGTCTTCTTTTCATTTTTGTAAAGCACTATGATTCGTCCCGTGTATTAATTATACTTTACAAGTAAATCTGCCATGCCTTGCCAACATAGGAATTGGCAATCAAACTAAAACAAGTAGTGCCAGGCACAACAAACCCTGGCCCTCACACGTGTTGTAGCTTAATTTGGCATCAATCCAGCTGATGTCATGTCTATGCATGTGGGGATGTCAGCATATCAGTTGCCTCTAGATATGTGCCAGGTTTGAAGTGAATTGAAACGAAATTGATGTTTTCATGAACATTTGAAATTTCACCTATTATAAGGAAATGGGAGACAAGAAAAGGTTTAAAAAATTCATTAAAAACATTTTTGAACTTTGACCTACTTTCCCAAAATGTAACCACATCTATTCTATAAACCCAATTTGGTATGAATTCAACCAATAGTTTTCCTGTTACAGATATTTGAATTTTTGCCCATTATAAGTAAATGGGCTAAATAAAGATTTTAAAAATCCATAAAAGATTTGAACTTTGATATGCTGTTCCCAAAATGTAACATGATTTATTCTGGGTCACTGGAAATTTATAAACCCAGTTTGGTATGAACTTAATTAATAGATTTGCTGCTAGAGTGTTAAACAAACAAACAAACAAACAAAAAACAAAGAAATAAACAAACCAAACCAAAAATAAAAACTGCCTCTCCTTTGGGGGTGCCGAGTAATAAGATTTATCATAATAGAGAATTGTATCACATTGAATACAAGTAAATCTAATGTAAAAATAAAATAAATCTGGTGATCTTCACAGTGATATCCATTTTTCTTTAGAGTTTAGTTTGTTTGTATTATGAGTTACACAAGTAACCTTACAAAAAGTCTCAATGTTTTGTTGTTTTACTTACCTTTAGTCCTACATATTTTGAGGTTAAAAATGTTCCAGGGGTTTTAGTTTTAGAATGGGGTTTTAGAATAGTTTGGAATGTTCTAGTTTAGAATTTAAAATGTTACCTCTGACAATAAAAAAAAAAAAAAAAGCCACAAATAACACTGCAAATCAGTGAGGCATTTTACAGAATGCTTTTCTTGTGTCATTTGCATATTGTTAGCTTCACGGTATAATTGCCTAACTCGTATTCTTTTTCAGGACAGAGCCAATGATGCAAAATGAATCAGCAGTGTTAAGAAAGTGAAGTGATGCAGAAATGACAGTTGGGCCAAAAATGTGGCAATTATCCTATGAGGTTAACTCTCATGGCCCGTCCGTCTTGTGTTTTGCACAGTGTTTCACATTATTTTCTCAACTTTTCTTTTACATCTCATTCGTCTTATTCTGCTTTCATCTCATTCATCTCTCAACTTGTTTCTTTTACAAGTAAGTGTCTAGTTATGAGTTTCAAAAATTAGCCTTTTAACCAGAAAGACATGAATTTCCTCTGTATCTTGATAGTTATCAACGCTGACTGAAGATTTTTGTCAGTATAACATTTTTGCTGGCCTATTGTTATAATTACTTTGTGCACAGATATTTGAGTATCCACTGTGGGTTATTATATTTTTTTAATATGAAGATGTAATTTTGTTGGGCTGAAAAACATCTAAGTCATGAAAATAATCACAAAAGTTACATTTTAGATTATGTTTATTATTTGAAAACAAGGAATGTACAAATGTTTTGGTCTTCTTGGTGGACAATAGCTGTCAGCAAATGTAATGACATTTAAATGCTGCAGGTGGCTGTTTTTCATCTGTTGTTTTATTATTTTTATTGAAGGTCACTCATTGATGGACAGTGAACACCTGAAAGACTTTAACTGTTCAGTTCAGTTAAAAAAAAAACTTTGTAGTTTCCTTGGTACAAAATGGGGAATAAATAACTAGGAAAATAACGTCAGCATTGGCTAAATTGTTACTTTAGTAATTACCGATTAATTTGTGGTTGAGTGTCACAATCCATGCATCGCTGTCTAATTACTGATTTCTAACTAGGTCAAAATATGCAAAGTGATATCAGTTGTCAGTAAAAAAAGAGTTGGTAAGAGCTGGGTTACACAATGGTTCAAAAAACCCAAAGAGAAAACTATTGGTAACATGAAAAACACAAATTTGACTTTGAAGTCTTTAAGGACACATTGCACTAATTTGTGTCCTCTAATGTCTACATTTACAGTTAAGGTTGCCTTGTAATTTATCTTTCAGACCACACACACATTGGTCTGGTCGCATTCACATGGTTCAGATGACAGTAGTCTAGACCACTTTTTGCCACTAGAGGGTGATCCCGGTGCTTTAGACAGCGTCACTCAATAGCAAAGGCAATGTGTAAAGTCTGAAAACAGTGTTATTGACTTTTCCTTTCAACATACATATATATAGATTATAAAATATCCAGTTATTCTAGCTGCTATTTGTTTTATTCTCAGCAGTGTTAAAAGTACATGTTTTAGCTGTACATTAAATCGGTTACAAGCCGGCAGATATAATTTTTCATGTTTCTTTAGTTTGTAGGGCTGTAGCTCTGTATTCCTGTAACCTCCATCAGCTGTTACGGTATCCTGTAGACAGGAAGCATGGAACTGACACTGCTCTTTCTGTCTGCCTCTAGAAACATGGCATCCAGGTCCCTGTCACTCCTAAAGCTCCATGGAGCATGGATGCCAACCTCATGCATATTAGGTGAGTAGCATTGTGGAATTTTTTAAAATTAATTTAATTCGAAATTAATAGGAATAACAAATTATTTGAATTTAAGATTTAACTCTTCACATTGTTTTTCCTAACAGCTATGAGTCTGGCATCCTGGAGAATCCAAAGGTAAGCCTAATACATGAGTCATGGGTAAAAATGTCATGTGACCATTTCTTTGGTGCTCTACTAAATATCTTTAAATAATAATATGTTTCAGCAGACTCCTTTAGGAAAACGAAAGATATTGCTTGTAACAGTCATGGTACCAAACAGTAATATATTATATAGTCATAATCACTGACACAACTCTTCATTAGCTTGTAATTAGTAAAATTTAGATAAACTATGTGAAACTCTAGCATGTGGGTTGACGTAAATGTTACTTTCTGATAGCCATTCAATGTCAGGCGATATCATATGATTCTTACATTCGTGCTGAAGTAGGTCTGTAGTAACCAATTACTATTTCACCAACGCAAAAGTCACTCAGGTGCTGCTATTGTACACTTACTGAGATTGAACTGCTTAGTTTGTTCTTAAATGAAAGTCTTTTCATGTATTCACCTCACCGATATTCTTCAGTCTCCATCAATATAATATAATATAATATATCAATATAATATATCAATAACTCACATGTAATAAGTACTTACTTTTGCGACAGACATTCAGCAGCACCTGTTGTTGCTTCGTTCTGACTTCCTTAAAATGAGTCGGCTGAAAAGACAGAACTTAAGATGGCTCTCAGTTCAAATCTACTGCAAATTTCCATTCACTTCATATGTTATGGGAACATGAGTATGCATTGGTTATCAATGTCAAGATCATCATGGTTTTAAAAGTTTACCTGGTAGATTCACTGGTGGTGATAGAAAGTTAAAGCTGGCTGACATCTTTCACATCAAACCAAACTGAATCACAGGTCTGGATCTTGTCATATTACTTCAAATTCTTCTGCAAGACTTTTGTCAAACATGTGTGTCTGCAATTCTTTATATGGTGGCATTTTGTTGCAGTTTTCCATCTAATATGGTATTTATCTGTTTATGAAGGGATTGTTATTGTGTTGTCGCTCATTCACACATACTGACATACGGTGATTTACTAAATCCAGTTTCTGTTCCACTTTTCCCCCACATCTATCTTTTAAGTGATGCACCATCCTTTACATGTGTAAAATCTTGTAATGAGTGAGTGATGAGTTAGTGGGTTTTACGTTATTTGGTTAATAGGCTATTTAATGCACATATGAATGATACTAAAAACAGCTGAATGAAAGTGCATCAAGAGTTTTAAACTGAAAAGTTTATTTATAGAACACTCTTACTCAAACTCGATACGTGCTGAAAGACAAAGTAAACAGTAAAATGAAGAAGAACTACAAAGTAGACAGATGTATGGTAGCTTGGTACAATATTCATTCAGTAGACATAGTGTTCACTGTTGGCACGTTGTATCCTGTTTTGACATGACTGGGATACATATGTGTGTCAAACTCTGTGTTTGGTACATGAGCTGTTTTGGACTGACCATAAAACTAACACAGCAGTAAAACTACTGTCTCTTCAGTTGACTCGTGCCAGCCATACCCGATCCAAACCCAACTCTCCCACAGTTGAGACTAGAGTTTGATCTCTACCAGGGTCAGAGGTCAAAGCAGTACATACAGGTTGCCCCCGGTGACCCCCAAAGCTCCCATCCCTCGGTGGTTCTGTCTGTGTCTGTGTCTCTCCTCGCCCCGAGTCCTCGCCGGGCCCTGGGAAGAGCCTGGGACACACAGACACTGACTTGTCGTCAGCAACGCTTCGACTAATTCCCGATTTCATGGGAGCCAGGGAGGGGGAAGGGTTAGGGCGTTGCGCCCAGCTGGGGCCTCCTGAGTTCCAGCCCCTACTCCTCGGGACTTCATTGTTCCACTGGTTGCGCCGCCGCGGGCTGCGACGTGGGAGGGGAGCCATTTCATCGTGACACCGTGACACCAAAATGTCACCAGTAACAGTAAAGTACAAAGACAGCGCAGCAGACAGATGAGTCCCCAATGGACGGGGTGTCACAGGGAGGCGAGGGGTCCCGCGCTGCTGGAGTGGAGATGCAGGGGCAGGGCCACTGTAACTCATAGACCTCCATCTTCCTCACTCTTTCTCTGTCCTTTCCCACCCCTCTGCTGCCTCTTTGTGGTCGGGCTGTTGAGAAATGTGTTGAAAAGAATGAGGCAAACCCGCTCAATAGCATAGCGATGTATGATGACAGTATTGTGTAACTCATTCAGGGGTTTTTTGTTGGGCCATTTACTCCAATATTGAATCGATTAATGGCATTAAATACAATGAAATATTTATGGTTCTGCGGTCCAGAGAAGTAAAAGGTTTTGAATACATTACCGAGGGAAAAGAATGATGCTCTGAACTTAAAGGACCTCTAATAATTAACGGATTTTCAGTAGCCACAGCTTTGCCCCTTCCTCTAATTTTAGTTTTTGTTAATTTGGACTCTTGTCTCTAAACTGTGTAAGTAGAAACAATATGCATATTCTAACTTAACCTCAATTTTAAACCAGAAACAGATCGAAATCCAAATTTGCCCCAGTAAGGGAATTTTTGAACCAACATGACAGATTCTCAAGGGTCATCTGAAAAAGGTCATCTTGTTCTAAATATCTCCTCTCCGTATCAGCCTTTCTCTCTCCTCCAATTTCAACCCTCAAGGCTCAGGGTGGAGCTCAGCTATTCAGCCCCCCAGCCCCCCACCACCTGTAGTACAATGGCCTCTCTTTGCTCAACACTGTCACATCAGGAAACGTCCAAATGGCCGCTCATATGTTCTTCACTAGATAGAAGTCAGCAGAGTTCAGGTTACTTAATGATTATAACACTGTATCCTTCCTGATAACCCCAAACCTGTAGCACAATAGACCGCTGACTTTATTTACCTCCGTCTCCATCTGGGGGCATTAACCTATATGAAGACATGCCACCAGGGCAACTTGAGCCAAGTCAAGTCCCCATCCTGATTAGAGTCACATTATTAACATGTTCCTGCATGTGGTTGTTGCACAGTTACTGAAAGTCATGCTCTCAGAAAAGATCCTGCATGAAATGTTGTGTGTATTCACCACTTTTGATGATTATGGACAATATAAAATGCACAGTGTATGTTGAAGGTGTGACTCTGCTGCTGCATACCATGTTTTATTAGAGAGAAAATAATTACATTTAAGTTGCAAAGGCATGATTCACTATTAACTTAGAGTTCTTGTCAGTATCGTCTGTGTGAATGCAGCAATGAAGTAGATTGTGACAGTTGATTTTACAGTTGCTGAAAGTCATGTTTACCTGCAAGGTAGTATGTTCAACTTTTATTCACATAACTTTAATCATGTATATTTATGTTATGTAGTTTTCTTTAGCTGAATTAGCTGCAAGTAACGTTAGTGTAGCAGTCCGTTATGTATATCTAACAATAGGACAGATTTATCTGGATTTGAACATTGTTAGAAATATAATACATACAGCAAAAACATAAATCAACAAACTCTTTAATATATATTATGTCTAAATATCTAAGTTTATTTTAACATGGAGCTCGTACCTTTAAATGTATTTACCAATTTTGCGGAAGGACAATTAAGATGATGGGAAGGAAAAAACCAAATAGATTTTTCTAATTCCACAATTTCTTGTCTTATCTGATTTAGCTTATCACTAAACTAAATTTTAATCACAGTTTTCAGTGAATTAATGTGTCATGTCATCACAATATTCCTGTTGTGACAGAAGCTTAAGTAGAGAATATGCAGTATTTCTTGTGTTTACATAGATGCCGTTCTGACAGGTGAACATTTACATACTCTTAAGTGTTTCATCAGAATTTCTTGAATTATTGATTGATTGTGATACAACAGAATTTCACCAATTTTGCTGAAAAGATAAGGAGTAGCAGCTGTTGCCTTATAATGTGTTCTGGAATAGCATTTCCCTTTTTTCTGTCATAACAAGCGTTTTGGTCTCAAAAAAGTTGCATCAACCGCAAACTAGTTTTGTTGACCGATGATACATGAGTCAAATATGCATAAACGGGAGAACCAACTGGATGAAGTGTTTACTTTGATCAATACATAAATAGTAACAGACTACCCAGGGCTTCCACTCGCCCGCTCATTCTAATTGAAATGCATTCTGACTTCTTCAGACCAGATTTGAGACCTGTTTTGACTGGGCTGTTTTTCACATTATTAGTAAAATAAGGTCAACATAAACACAATCCGTGTCACCCCCTAGTGTGCATCAACAGCTCAGACCCTCTCTACTTTGCTGTTGTGGTACAAGTTGCTACTTATTAGATCTGTCCACACCATCCTGTCCTGTTTCCTCAGTGGATCCTCTGTTCCTCTGTGTTCCACACGTGACTGGTCAGGGCCCACCCTGAGGCAGCCTGACACTCGTCCTCACTCATTAAAACATCACCTCAGTCTTAATTATAGTTTGTGTCAGAGGGCTTCCTCAGGCCCACTTAGGGCTTTGATCACAGTGGCCTGATGGACCACTGGCCGCACTGACCAGGAGTAAAGAAGTGGAACGGCAAGCCCTCGCTCACCTACAGGAAATAAAAACTTGTTTTCTGTTGGGTAGAGTGGAGGCTCGGACAGAGGACTGCCTGCAGGGGAAGGAAGTGAGCTTGTAGGTGTATGTATGCATGTGAATGTGTGCTTTGAAGCAGAGAGGTCAGAGTCTGTCATGTGCCCTCGCTTTACCCCCAGGTCTGATTTGTTTGACCTGTAATACTTAGCAAGAGCTCCTCATGTTTGTCTCAGTGTTGCTTTAGCTTTGGCTCAGAGTGGAAGTGTTCAGATTAAATACAGAGAAGGGCTGGACATTAACCAAAACATCCTGAGTGTTAAGAATATAAATATCTCATCACATGCGTATTGTTTTATTCTTGTCTCAATTTACCATGTTTGCATTTTAAAGAGAAGGACAGACTTGAAACGTGGTGATTTAAGTGTCATTTCCAAGCCATTGCGTCAGTGATGTTTTTACCACCCTCTTCTCTTCTATCTCCCTCTCAACTCTCCCTCTTCCTTTTTTCTCTGCATCTCCCTCCTGCCACCTCTGCCTCTTTTTGGCCTCGTTGGCTACGATTGAAAACCAATGAGGCAACTAATATGTGGAAAGATAGAAATTTACTTGCTTTAAGTTCATGCGTCAGGCTTCTCCATTGCCTGTATGGGCCATGTTTAGCACAACAATATGGCAGGAGCAAAGCCTGCCAAAGGAGCTGCTCTGTGCTACATGATGGTACGCTTCACGCCCCATTTCCCACCAATACCCCCTGCCCCCCTTGTCTCCTCTATCTCTACCTTTTCCTCTCTTTCAGGGCCACGGCTTTGGGACAGGTCCACCTGCAGGGGGTTAGAATTGAAATGCATTGATCTCTTGCGCACTGGAAACAAGCCATTCCCGTACTTTTCTCTTTCTTGTATAGTCTGTAAGTTTGATGTCTCATCTTTGGAAGTGCATCTTTTTCAAGCGTTACTGAGTCTGCTGCATTAATATGTATAAAATATATAAAAGCATCCTTAGATCAGGTGGAAATTTAGAGTGTAGCTCTGCATCTCTACAACGAGTACATTTTACTAGCACTGTTGTTCTCAATAACGCAACATTGCAATATTCTGAATTAGACAGTTGTTATGCAAACAGCATATTCCATATTGGATAAGCCTTTTTCCAAATAAAGCATTTTATGACTTAAGACATTTAGGATATGTGGATGTTATGTTGGATTTATGATGATCATTTGGATATGTATTTTGCGCATTCACATAGAATATGTGCTTCATTTGTAGATTTGACCACAGTTTGCAGGACATGGCCTGTGTTTACAGTCAGCTGGAGTAGAGACAAAGATCTTCTCTGGTAGAGATGGATGCCCATTGTAAAATTATGATGAAGGATATGAACAGGTTTATGGATCTGAGCAAAGTTTACCATTTACTGGTGGAAAAGTATCATAAAACCTAACTTTTAATCAGGACAGCTGTAATCGGACAGGAGCATTGCTGAAATTTATTTTCATTCACCATGTAAATAGCTTATTACTGTATGAATTTTTTTGTGGTGTAAGGGCAAAAAACAGATTAGTTTGTACATGTTAGGATAGTCACTGCATATACATACTCGTTATTTCTGTTTTCTTAAATATAATGAGACAATACCCAGACAGTAAACAATATGACATTAAAGAAAATTTCAGGTCTTTGTCATATAAACTTTAAACTTAAGACATGAACAAACCAAACTTAGTCATCGCTGTTGTGAAGGTGTTTTTGCTGATATTCAATGAACATCTATGTATTTGTGCATCATTGTGAACCTGTATTACTTTAATCTTTTGGAAGTAGCTTAAATTAATTACTGAATTAAAGAAGGAAATTTACTAAATTCGTAATTCCATCTCAGTGAAGAATGTCTGACCAATGCACTTAAGAATTGATTGTTCATAGAAAACATTTTTGGCTGAAAATGGTAGATTTTTCTCATCAAGGTTGTTCTGTTTCTCCACCTTGGGTCTCATAATGCTTAGGAAACCGCGTCTTGTTTCTGGCACTACTTGCTTTCCTATTGTTGTCATGCATCTCTTGCTCACTTTGTTATTGTTTTTAGTACTTGTTGAAGCATTTAATTAATAGCATGAGGTGTGTACATTTAATGTCCAATTAGATCATTCACTGCCAGGTGTATCTACAGAACAGCTTTGAAATGACACCAAAACACGTCAGTGGCAGTAAATGAGTTAATAATGTACATTGTCCTAAATAAATAAAGGAATTGGAGTGTGAAAAATGTTATGACAAACATAATAACATTACATATGAAACTTGCAGTTTGTAAAGTGTACACGCTGTAATAATGTGGCACAAGCAAGTTACAAAAGTGGTAAACCTTTTAGTTTCTGACCAACAGACTACACCACAGGAAATGTAGTCTTCCTTATTCTCCAGTATTTAAAATTCAGTCCATCTTTCCCCCCTCAAAGAGTATGCATCAAAAGGCTTTTAGAGTAGTCATTTCGCCCCTCTCCTGTTCGCTCTCATTTGGCATCTTTCAGGGCACTGAGGCAGAAAATAAAGGAGAGGGAGACGGGACGCCTTCCCAGTCAATTTTGGTGTTTAGTTAAAAGGAAGGAAAGTGATTGCGCTGCTCGTTTTCTCCTCACTGACAGACGGCGAGCGGATGCCGATTAGTTATTGTATGATGATTTAGTGTCTTGTAAAGCTTTCCATTTAAATGCACCCAGTAGTTTTTTTTTTTGCATAGTCCCCCTGCAATTTGTTTCAGCTCAGGAGACATTGGCCATCGTCTTGTCCTAATGCTGTGTAATTGTTGGAGGGGCACATTGCTGGGCGGACACATCAGACCGCCACGGTCTTTCAGGCCCCAGCCATGACTTACTGAAATCGTTCCCAGCTCCCACCAACTGGAAAACCCCCCACAAACGTCTGTCTCCTGAAGCAACTTTAGTGTATTTTTTTGTTTTTTTTTGTTTTTTTTGTGGGGGGTAGGGTGTGGATATCAGGGCTTTGTTTTGTGGGATGCCCATTTAGAGAGCTCTTTTCATTTTAGAAATAAAAACAGCACACAAATGTCAAGAGCAAGGTGTGGAAACTTGGAAATTCATTAATCTTCCTCAAACTGTTTAATCCTTTGTGGGGTCACAGAAGGGCTGGAGCCTGGCCAAGAAAAACACAACCACAGACACTGGAAGAATGTAAAAGTACAGTTAATCAAATATTTAATTACAAAAAAATTATACACTGGAAATTCAGTATTTCAATTTCATGCCACTTCAAAAATTCCAATTTTTTTAAATGGAAATCCCATCCTTTGTAACATTATATTCACAGTTCATAATTTTAATTTCAATAAATGTTCAGATGAACCAGAATAACACCAAAAATAAAATCAAAAAAGAATGTTCAGATTTATCTGTACAACAATGCAACACTAACGCTCAATCAAAACCAAACTGTGGCTTCAATACTTTGATCACTTTTAGTGCTTTTTTCCTGATAATGCCTACAAGAGACATCTGTCATGCTCAATTTGTACTTGTAATGCAGTATTTTTTATATTGTTGTACTGGTGTGTCTTGGGATATGCATACTTCCTCTATCACAACTCAGACACATGATAGAATTGGCAAGTCTGCGTTTTGTTTTTTTTTTCTCCCCCATTTTTTTGTCTGATAGGCAGAATATGATGGAGGGCTTACTATTGCTCCCATAATGTCTGTCATAGTATCAGGCATGTTTGACCTGTTAAATGTTGACTATTGTGGTGGATGTGAGTCATTTCTGTCTCTTGGCCTTTCCCCCTTCCCCTCTCCCTGTACCCCTCTTTTTTCTTTTTCCCCACTGTCCCCTGTGGTGAAGGACCATGCAGGGAAAATGAGACCAAATACAAGAGAAAAATGGAACATTGATTTTTTTTTTTTTCTTACATCTATCTTTCAGCTCCTGATGGCATTTTCAGGTGTCTACTGTTTTCACACACCATCCTCTTTTCTTCTACCCACTGAGTCTCAGGTCATCCTTAATCACCTCACACAATAGTTTTCCCCTCAGCGACACTGTTTCTGATGAGGTCTCAGAAGGTCCCTGTTATTCATCAAATGGGAATAAAGTGGGTTGAAACATAGTGAGGATGTTTTTTGTATTTTTCAGACACATGCTCCAGGTGACCTGTACCTGATGACCAAGAACCCAGAAGACTCCCCCAATACCTCTGATGTCCTGGAGATTCAGTTCAAGAACGGCAAGTGCTTCCACCTGGGTTATCTGTTGATTTCTGTATTGTGATTCCAGTCCACAATTTTTGTGTTACATAACTGTTGACTAATAATAGATAAATAGTGATTTCACTTCACTTAAGATGCTCCAATATTCGTCACATAGGCACAACATGTGAGAATTTATAGCTCACCAGTCGATAGGCCATGAGCTATTGTGGCGGCAAAGTGCTGTTGTCTTTGTAATCAATTTCTTCAAACATCATCTTTGATGAAATTACTGGTCAGATTAATTTAAAATTTTATATCTAGCTTCCTTGGGACAATGTTTACAAAGTTTGGTCATAGTTTTGAGAAATTTAGACTTTGGAATTTTTAACAAATTTTTGAAATATTAAAAATTTCCCTTCCTGATAATGGGCCATATTTTGGTGGCTTGTACCATGGAAATGGTTAGAGATATCATTATAGTTAATATTGAGCACTGATTAATCATATATGGGCGTTCATTTAATTTTTTGAGTTGCCTTTCGGTGAAAATTCAAGCCTCTTCTATTGAGAGATTGCTCTCCTGCATCAAGACCACAGAACTCTAACACAGTGGCAGAACCTGACAACCTTACAAATTCAAGTTGTTATTGATTCTTGATAGAATATGCAGGTGAAATACAGGGCCACTGTGCCTGTTATTTGAAGGTAGGCCTTATTGAGACAAGGACAGAAGATAGGCTTATGTAATCAGGGGGTTGCATAAATAGGTAAGGCCTGAAAGAAGTACAGAAACGTTGTCAGTTTAACTTGGTTTGTCCTCCTTAGACCATGAAATACATTTTTGTCCTCTGTAGGGGATAGAATTTGCACACCTTTATTTAAAAAAAAAAAAAAATCACTGTCCATCACAAAAGTGTATCTGGAAAAATTAGTTGCATCATGCTGTTTCTGATCAAGACAATATTGTAATGTTAAAAAACAAAATCCTTCTTCTTTCCTGGGTCTCAGGAGGTTAAAAGAATAAGAAATTTAAATACATCTTTATTTCCTTTTGACTAAAAAGTTCAGATAGGAGAATTAATTGGGTATAGAAAATTTATGAATGAATGAATTAATGTGTTTTGTTACTAAGAGGAAAGAGCTCACCTTCGTTAATCTTCAATTTCTTTCTAAGGTTCAACCTGAAAATTTCCCAAACTGGCAGGTAATGAAGTGTGGAAAAAAAAAAAAGTTTGGGATAGTTTTATTCAAACTATATTTTAAAACATTCCAATCCTCACAGTTGGAACAAATTTGAATTCATCAGACATTAAAGTTTCATGAAAGCAACAGGTTTGGAATCACATAACACATTACACAGACATGAGATCAACATGGTCGAAGCCTGGGAATTGGATCACCAACTTTTAAAATAGGCAAGTCTCTGTTGTTGTGAAACATGAACTCTGACCCATTTAAAACACTTCCATAAAAATGGCCCCAGAACCTACAATGAAAAGTATGTGTGTATGATGAATAAGCATATGCACTAATCCATAGCACAAAGTATTACTCATTTTAAACCTAACCTTTATTTGCAGAACATCTATGTACTGCATTTGTGACACTGATTTGTTTTTTTTGTTTGTTTGTTTTATATTGAATATAAACTAAATTTCAACAAAAACTTCAAACTTTGGTCGGATTTTATTTCAGGATTTATTATCCAAGTTATTTTATTAATTTATTTTAAAAACATCTTCCATCATTTATCCACAACCTTTTTTGTCAGTCATGACATCTTGCAGTGACACTGATAACTTCAGCGTATTAGTACGAATATGTTTTGCTGAATAATGTTAATTCTAGTGAGCAGTGAGTGTCCGTCAGCATTGAGTCAGCATGCAGCTCGGTCCTCTTCATGTGTCTCTATCATTGATGTTTATTGCTGCAGGGCTACAGCTTTCACCACAATGACCCCAGAGCGCTTTATCACCATTCCTGACCACCCAGACTTATCCTCAAAATCTCACTGCATTACTCACTCCAAAGCTGCCATGTTTGTCCTCGGGGCACGCGCACACACACAC
>JAQQZY010000005.1:55857593-55877668 GCA_030068375.1 Ostorhinchus rueppellii
TATATTTATATTTTTTTTTTTTTTTTTCATTCTATGGTTATATCATCATACATTATAAACAACTATAGCAATTTTGATCCATTTTAAAACTCCAGCATGCTGAATGTTGAGCTCATACTCTGTATTTTATAACTTGCTCCAGTGCAGAGCTAGAATAGTACCCAATCTGGAGGGACATAAAGGTCTCACCTGACTGTTCAGACTGTGGTCATATTGCAATGGAACAGGTCTGGATTTGATATCGGACAATGTATAGAAATGCCGTAGATCAGAATTATAAAGATCAGATTGAATTTTGTGCTGCATACAGTCATGAAAAAAACAGGTCCAAGTCACAAGAGTCAACATCAGTTTCAGGTCACTTCATCTGACAGTGTGAACATAGTCAGGCAACTCAATGTTTGAATGTTGAATAAAGACCAGCAGGTGTGTGTGTGTGTTTTGTTTTTTGTTTTTTTTTTTTATTTGGCTTGTCATGATGGAGATCTGGACAATTGAGAGTAGATGTAAGCTCAAGGAACTTAATTTCCAGACAAGGGTTCAGTCAGAAGTACTGTATATTATAAAGGTCAGAATAATGTTATTGTAGTGCAAACACCAAAACTGCAACATTTTTTTGTATCAATTAGTTATTGTATTTCTCTTATACAGATGATGGGGTTAGTCCTGATCGTGTTGCCCAGGTGATGGGTCAACCTGATCACTGTCACCATGCAGTCCACCTCATCAATGAACTGGTTCAAACAGCTCAGGTACTGTATGTGTCATAGTGTTTGTGGACCTGGTGCATATATCAAGTGGAAAAGTGTAAATAAGAACATAATGATGCTTTTTAAGCCATGTTAACCATTTAACAGCATTGTACAAATCACCTCAAGTCATTTGATTTCTTAAATGAGCTTTAATAATTAAAGAGTAAATGCTGATTTATCACAGTATTTTTTAACCATATTTTAGTTTTGTTGAACCTCTCTAGCAAAGCAATATATGTGTAAGGTTATTATGCACTTCTTAAACATACATGTGTATATTTGATACTGTTAATTGCATTTGCTCTTTTATGTAGTACAGTCAACTATTTTTCTCTTTGGTCTACTGTTGTAGGGCCGGAGTACTTGGAAATGGTGCAAAGCCCTGTTGTTGTTTGCAGTTTTGATTTAAAAACGACTACTATTCAGTGTTGGAATACTTGTGCAATGACAGGAATGTTATCTTCGTAAATATAAGTATTTGTGGTGATACAGTGACAACTGCATCACTTCATACAATTCACTTTTTTTGTTCTCCACGGCTACATATAGGAGAGAGATGGGTTTGGAGGAATGATTGGGCGTCGAGGACGAGGCGACTGTAACATGGGAGGGCCTGGTGGATTACAGGAGGTGACATATGCCGTACCTGCAGACAAGTGTGGCCTAGTGATTGGCAAAGGTAAAAAGAAGCGTTATTTTTGTGTGAAATCTTAAGTACACCTTGACTTAACAGTTTTCTTCCTTGCTGTATACAAAACTTCAAAGCGCTTTTAACGTCACTTTTTGCCACAGAACCAGAATTTCTGTGGCAGTTGCCATCATGCATCATCATGCATGCGGCATTACTGTTGATGCATGTCATTGAAGTTTTCATCTAGTTCACTTTAAATCTTCTGAAGGTTGCATAACATCTTTACTGCCACTGTAAAGTCATCTTGTCTGATTTCATTTACAAATAAAGATCACATCCAGTTGCAGATGTATGAATATGTGGTACAGCAAGTTACAGACAGTAGTGAAATTATTAAACGCACATTTTGTCAAGGGTTTTATTTTTTTGGGGGGGATTAGCAAAGCTCCAACATGATGTGTAGTATGTCACTGGGCTTAAGATGAGCCTCAAAGTTAAAAAAAAAAAAAGGGGGTGTAACTGGAGTGATGCTCTGTCTGGAAAGGGTTCCCAGTAATTTTACTACCTCTAAAAGTAACCCATCCTCTGTTGCAGTGTTTTTGGTTTGAAATTATCTAGCATTACAGTTGCACTTTAATTATAGTCTTGATTTTAAATGCGTTTTGGGGGGAAAACATGTATTAATAATTATGTTGTAACAAAATTACAAACATGTAGCCACTCGTACTACTGTTCCACATTAGTGTTACTAGTAAACATTGGACAATTGGTCATAATATTTAGGAACACATAAAGCTAGCCTTGCAATGGGATTTATGGGCTAATGTGGTGTGACTTGTACTCTCCAATGTAGGTAAAGGAAAGTTCACATTCAGTTCTTTGTTGAAACCTTCTGAAAATAATGAAATTGAAGTCTTCTGCACCTTATCCACGTTGATGCTCAGATTTTATGGGCATTAAGGCATTTAAGTTGTGGTGAAATCATAAAAATTAGATGAACTGTATAAACCAAAAAACACATGCCCGAAATTACATTCAGTATTTATATGTAGAGTACTGGCATCTGGAATTTGAGCTCTGATTAGAGCAAGGTCTTTCTGTGTGGAGTTGGTATGGTCTCTGCATTTAATTCGAATATAAACAAGGCAAACACTCTCTGCCATTTGGATTTGCAGATTGGACTGTGGGACTTCACCCTAAATGTTCCGGGGTTATGCTGAAGTATGACCCGAAATCAATCTTCAATTATATTCATTATGGTTAAGTCTATAACTTGCAGAAACTATGTTCTAAATAAGCCTATATCCAGCTCGACAGCTTGCCTTTTTCCTTCAATGACTGAACTCTGGTGTTCTGCCACTGCGTGAAACTGATGAGGGGTGGGGGGGTGAGTGACCACCCTCCATTCTCCCTCCAAGGCTCATGTATACAGCACAAGTGGCATTCATTGGCTTCACTAAGGGCTTAATGATGGAGATAATGCGTGTAATGTGACATTAATTGTTAAAGGTGCATAATAACAGCCCTCAATCATGTGGAAGGCTGCCTGGCATCTAATGAGGGTCTTTCAACCCAATAGAGTGCAGCGAGGGAATGAAAAGGAGGAATTAGCTTATTGGCTATTCATGCCCACTCTATTGCCAGCTATTTAAAAGTCATTGACCATTGCTTTGGAAGGAGCTGTGTGTGTGTGTGTGCGTGTGCATGTTGCTGACCTGTCTGTGTGTGTCTGCGTGCCTACAGTGGTTGGGGGAGGGAGGAAGGGGGGGTGTCACAGGGGCCTCTTTACCTAAGATAAAAACATGGCAATAGAAATGTCAAGTGGCTTTTGTGCATGTAGTGGGGCGAGGGAAACAAATAAACCTGGGCGTTGCGTCCCCCTCTCTGTGCATTAGCATATGAAGTGGGCCAATATGGTCAAGATGGTGGTGGGTCTGGGTGCTGTCAGCCATTCCTTAAAGGGCGCAGTGATTAATATCTTTACGATGCCATATGCAGCCCATTGCCCCTCTGTTTTGACCCCCTACACACACTCTCACACTGCTTGATGAATCAAACCACCCACCAACCTGCAAAGACTTCACTGCAGGCTGAAATGACGGCAGCCGCAGTGTTCTGCAACAAATGTACCTGGGATTTTGTCAATAAAAATCCAAAATTACATGCAGAAGTACATTACTTGTTCCTACCTTATCTGTCTGCATCTTTTAGCCTTGCACTGATTGAGATTTGTGTTGTAATATTTCATTAAGATTTGAAAATGGACCTCATGCACATTATGTTTTAAAAGGGAAAAAACAAACAAACTACAAAACATTACATTTATGTCGAAGTAGAGAGCAGTACCAGACCAAAAGAGTAAAGATAGTAGTTTGTGCAGAATGCTCATCATACTCTTCTTTGTCCACTTATTCGGGTCTGGGACATTGGAGGCAACAGCCTCAGCAAAGAAGCCCATTCAGCCCTCTCCCTAGCCACTTCCACCAGCTCTTCTGGGGTGAATCCTGACATTCCCAGGCCAGCCAAGAGATACCATCCCTCCAGCATGTTCTGGGTTGGCCCCGAGGTCTCTTCCCTGATGGACATGTCTGAAACGCCTCCCCAGGGTGTCCAGGAGGCTTCCTCACTAGATGCCCGAACCACCTCAGCTGGCTCCTCTTGACATGGAGGAGCAGCCGCTCTACTCAGAGTTCCTCCCGGATGTCAGACCTCCTTACCCTATCTCTAAGGCCGAGCCCAGCCACCCTGCAAAGGAAACTTACTTTGGCTGCTTGTACCCACCACCTCATTCCTTCGAGCCCAGAACTCCTGACCCTAGGTTTGGTATCTTGTGCAGAATAGTTCTATGTATTGTTACAGAGAATTCAGAATAGAAGAGAATGGAATGTCGTGGAACGTAATGCTTTTGTAATATTATCTGCTCTAAATAACACCATTTTTACCATTACACCATCTTTAGTCTGTCAGCATAGAGTACTTGGTGAACTTGTGGGTAGATGAATAGTCAAATGCCTTATCATCACATAAATTATTTTTGTGTAGAAAGTAACGACCAAATTGGACATAAATATAGTTTAGTAAAAAGTACAGTATTTCACTTGGTGAGGCCTGAGCTGCTGTTATGGCTTGTTTTTCTTTAAAAAAAAAAATAAATACAACTTTATTCTGATATTGAGCTATATTATTACCCTGTTTAGTGACTACTTCCAGGAAACAAAACGAATCTGCTCTGTAACAATGATTTTTGTGAACAACAGAAAACCCTCTGCTTTTAAGGTATGTTGGCCTGTACTTCTGGGCTAAAGTTGTCTTTTCTGCAGGTAACTTTGTTCAGGTTGGGTACCTTGCAAAAAATGGTTACATGTGGGGCATGAGTCTTTTCCCTGAAGTATTATAGTATTATTCTCCTATAGTCTCATGTCTCTCAAATTGTAATTCCATTTCAGAGTTAATATACTGCATTAGACTGATTTCCAAGGGTAAGAAATTTAAAACTATAGTGCTTTAAGTCTTCTGTAAGTAGAGGTTCAAATTGCAGTATCAGTTTGCTAATGAAATTTTTCCAGTTCAGTGTGTGAGGTGGTTTTATTTCTTTCCTTTCTCTCTGATACATGGTGAAGCTCTGTGGATGTCCTCAGTTCTTAGTTGTTCATGTCAGTAGCTTAATTTAATGCATTACTCTCATAACTAGCGCTGTAAAACTGAATAAGTGAAAGGCATTGGACATGAACTGTCCTGAGTCATCACCTAACTTCAATTAAAAAAAAAAAAAAAAAGTTTGTCTCCTGGGGAGACATTTTTTTTCACCCTAACTTTACTCATAATTTTAATGTAGCATATGGTGCTAAGTTTAAAGTCATTTACATGTTACTTTATTTTCCTTGAAAGTCTTTTTTTTTTTTTTTTTTCTCTCCTCCCTCTCGGCACCAGCAGCTAACCAGTCCCTTGGCTTTGCCCTGAATGCTGTCACCAGTTGCACTTGTGAATCCCCTCCTTTTTCTCCAGCTCACTAAACCAGTCTCATTAATAAGGCGCGTATTATCTGTTCTCACTACAGCTCAGTCCATGAAATGAATAGCCAAGGTCTTCATTGCTCTCTGCTGTCTGACTAGAAGAGCTCATAATGGCTTCATTAAGGCAGAAGTTTCATTTGGTTGACAATGGGTTAATGGCCCATGTGCAGTCTGTTGGCAGCAAGGGATAGGCTTTGGGAGGAGGAGAGGTTTTTGATGAGCGTTTTCATTGAGAGGTCAGCCAGGGTCATCCGAGTGTCAGCCACAAGTGAACAAATGTGTAATTGATGTTTGGACAGCCCCGGTGTCCCCCGGGTAAGCACCCTCAGCCTTTTTCCTTCATAGATGGGGGGCTGGTGGTGTATCCCCCATTCACTCCCTCCTCTCATCACAGAAGACAACACAAAGTCAAGAATGAAAAGGCTAAAAGAGACAAATGATATCCCAGAAGGAGGATACGCTTCAATTTTGGGCCCTTTCTCCTGCCAGCTATGTTTCATTTTTCCCTGCTGGTGTAATTGCCCTCCCCACACGTCAGGAAGCTGGCATCTTACTCTGAGGAGGGGGTGGTGTGCAGGAGATGTCTCCTTTTGTTTCCTGATTTGCATGGATGTTACCAGAGAATAGTAGATAAGTGGTGAGACGCATGCCATAGAGTTTTCCTAAGGTACCACTATCCTGTCAGTCCTGCCAAGCGACTGATCCAGCAGAGTCTGAACTAAAAAGTGGCTGGAAATGGGCCGGGCATGATGTTGTCTGAACAAGGTGTTACTCTACGATAAAAAGCTTTTCATGCTTTCTTGGAGAGAGGAAAGAGATGGAATCATTGCAATATGTTCATTTAATGGTAAAACACTATGTGAGGAGTTTGTGCATATGAAAGTAATGGTGAGTAATGGAAACGAGCTGGATTACTTTTGTATTTAGTCAAACGGTCAATGAGAAGAATTTTAATTGGTTTATTAGTGGTGGGTTATCAATTCATTTTTAGATCATTTAGGACTAAAAGCAGAAACCAGTTCATCTTTCATCGGCCTCAAACCAACAATAATAGCCTGACATTTGAGCTGGATGGTCTAACAATTGTCATTGTTGTATTGAAGAGGCTTTATGAAAAAAGGACATAGCTTTGACATGGTTTAAATGCCTCTGTTCCATAGATGGACTTAAAGGCTGGTATCAACACTTGCAGAAGTGTATTGACGTAGATGGAGCACATGTTGAAAACTGAACATAGCTTAAACCATTTTTTTCCCCACAAATTTTTTGAAGCCCCCTCATATAATTTTATATCAGGATGACATGTTTAGTTTTGTCTTGATATATGCAAGTAATATACTTAAACATGAACCCATGTTTGAATCCAAACAACTAAATGTTATGTCACTTGGTTTTATTCATGTATATTTTAATGCACTAATACGTTTCACAAGTTCTGCCTCTAGATTCTAGGTGGGAATTTTCTACTGCCTAACAAATATCATGGCTATAAAATAGTTGAAAAGTGCACATAACCTTTGTGGTTTGTTCGATTTTCCCTCAGGACCAAAAATCAGCCTCTAGACTTGAAAGTGAAGACTGATATTTGTCAATCTAGACTGATTATATTTTAAGATGAGTTGTGCAGCATTATGTGAAATTGGTTATGCATGTATTCAGACTGCACCTTTAACTGACCTTCCTGCATGTTTGTGCTGCGCTGCTGATGTGTTGTACGCTGCTCAGTATTTTTTTTCTATCCATTTTTCAGCTCCTCCCAAAAATGTTATTTTCCATAAATACTTGGCAACTGGGCTCATCACTGGAGCGATTGGTAGTTCACTGGGAAAGCCTGTGGTTTGTGGGCAGACCTGGAACAAAAACCAAACATAGTTGTACTGTTGTCGAAGGTACAACAAAATATGCTGTGCAATTCAATGAGCTTGATTATTTATCAAATGAAATCATTAATTTTCACAAAGTGGCTTTTGTGCAATTTCAGAACATGCGCCTCAGTCAGGTGAAAAAGTTAGGACGCCGCCCCCTTTAAATCTTTGTTTCCAAAGTCGCTTCTCTGCATGTTTCTCAGGCTCAACTTCTTCCTAACTCACCGAATCAATACAGTATTTGTGATATAGGTAATACAGAAAAAGCTTCTGTCACTTTAAGAGACACCTGCGCAAGGTATTCTAGGATGCACTATTTGATATGCATGTCACGGTTTAAGGAAGTATCTCAAGTATGTACGACAGTATTCAATGAAATTGATCTAATAAAGTACATGTTGAGAAACCACGCCATCACCTCTTGTCTTGTAAGAT
The DNA here is from genome assembly GCA_030068375.1 of Ostorhinchus rueppellii. Classification (NCBI taxonomy): domain Eukaryota; kingdom Metazoa; phylum Chordata; class Actinopteri; order Kurtiformes; family Apogonidae; genus Ostorhinchus; species Ostorhinchus rueppellii. The sequence continues at coordinate 55,865,290 of JAQQZY010000005.1, forward strand.
TAAGATGGAGACATTACAGTATTCATCACTGTGGCACGAGTGCCTCTGTCACAGTGCGTCCACGGAGCTCATGTGTGCATTGTACACATCTGCAGTGCATGTTAATGTGGGTCTTCAGAAAAGAAAAACTTTTCCCAAATAGTAATGCTTCTAAATAAAAGTAAAAATGTATTCTGTTGAACAGATTGAATTTTATTGATACAAACATTCAATAACTGATGCATTGCGATACTGTTCCAAACTTTTCATTCACTCGCAGCTTCTTTACCAGTGCCCTTGGATCACGCATATGTGCGTGATCGTGAGTCTGTGTCTATAATCTTTAAGGATTTTGGAACTGCGTGCATTTCCTATAGAGCTGGCATTTCTCTATTCAATGTGAATGGTGCTGTATATATTGCTAATGGGATACTAGTGTTTTGAATTTGAAAACTGGTCCTTCATTTTTCTGGAAAAGCTGGGTTAGGGTTAGCCTAACCCTTTGCTGTGTTTTTGGGCTAAGGAAAGTAATTCACATAATCCACAACAGTGCCATATACAGTGTAACACAGATTGACGGAATATCTTGTCAAGAGCGGGGAAAGGAATAACTAGGAACCTGCTAGTGATGCTTAAAGAGATTAAGAGATTGAGAAAGTTGAGAAATCTGCTTGAGCAGGTCACTGATGTTGAGTGATTTGACTTGTGCGACAACACAACAAAATGTGAAATGTGCCCCCTCTCATGTTAGAACACAGTCTGGACAGAATGTTACTGTTTGAATATTTTGTTTACCAAGCCAAATGTTCAATTTCTATTTGCACTAAACACTTTCGGCTTAGTGCAAATATTTTTTTTTTTTTTTTTTTTTTTTAATGCCTATCAAGGTAAAGCTATTGGTTTACTTACTGGTCTGTTTTATTCAAATTTGTACTCGTAGATTAACAAGGAAGTATATTCTTATTTGAATGTTTACCAAGTTACCTATACTTGTGAATTTTGAGAATCAAGTTTTGCTACATAATGGAATGTTAAATTCCTATTTACACAAGTTGTTTTAAAAAGCTGGTAAAGCTGTTTTATTGCAGTGGTTTAATTATTTAATACATCATTGACATGTTTTATTTTGTCAAGCCTGATGTTGCCTTTAACAAATGAATGATACAGCACCTTCCACACAGTGAGGCATAGCCTACAACTCATTAATAATCCGGTCTCCCCCACACAGTGAGCTGTAGTTTATTGGGTAATTCAGCTCTGGTATATTTATTTTTTGTATCGTATCTACATCAGCAGACGTTGAACCCCAGGCATTGGTATCGGAGGCCAAAAATGCAGAACAGTGCATCCCTTATTAAATCAGTCATGTCTTTTCCAGGTGGAGAAACGATCAAGAACATCAAGGAGCAGTCTCGTGCTCACGTGGAGCTCCAGAGGAACCCACCACCCAACACTGACCCAAACGTGCGCATCTTCTCTATCCGAGGCACCCCTCAGCAGTTGGAGAAGGCCCGTCAGCTGATCGATGAGAGAATTGGGGTAGGTGGTCTGCCTCTATTGTCTGGCCTGATATTCATGAGCACACATGTCAATGTGGGGAGCTGCTGGGCCCACTGTGGACACTGGTGGCCGGCTGGATGTCACCAGAGGTTAAACATGAAGAATCCATCAAATGGACTTAATGGAGTGCATCAGTGGCTGGTCCTGCCCTTTGACCTTGCCTGTTGGTTCCCTTTAAAGACAAGTGTGGTCTCTTATTTGCCTCCTCTTCCCCTTTTCTGTGCTTCAGGGTCCGGGGATGGGGGGCAACAGCAGTTTTGGTATGAACCCCTACAGCCAGGGACCAACCACTCCACCTCAGCAGTAAGGCCTCCACATCTCCTAAATTATCATCATGGAAACATAATGCATTCTGCAAATCTGTTGACTCTTCCGTTTTGTTTTTCTGCTCATAGTGGCCCTCAGACATTCATGACAGGAGGATGGGGTACAACCTTTCAGATATGGCAGCCTCAAGGCCAACAGGACCACAGTGAGTTAAACAACTCATTTATTCTTCCCTGTACTTTGTATTAGTTATTCTACTTAAAATGCTTCTAAAGTCACATCTATAAAAACACAAGCAACTAAACTGTCTCTGAGCCGGAGAACTGTCCAGATCTACTGCTCTCTACTGTTGTTTCATCACAGACTTTACTGTTTTTCTGCTTTGTATTTAAAGTTTTGTGTGCCGTAAATGATGATATTCCCTGTGGCTAACTATATCCCTTCCTGCGTTGATATGAAGTGTTGTGAGTTATTAGTGCAATAGTAGATGAAAGCAGAAGGTGGAATAGAAAAGACAGCCTCACTCTGTAATACTGCTGCTGTGATCTGTATGCTTTCAGGTCACAATGGATCCCAGACAGGCCAGATGGACTGGGAGCAGTATTATAAAAAGCTAGGCAAGTGAAGAAAAGAGCATTCATTATCACATAATAGACAACATTAATGCTACTGTGATGAATGAAATGTTTACTTTGACTTATTTTCTACCCCCTGTTAATAGGTGGGTTTCCATCTTAACCTAACTTCCAGAAAAATTTAAGAAGAAATGCAAAACTTTCCCATTTGGTGTTTGATACAGTAACAGACCTGAACTATTCATGGGCATGAGACAATTTTGACAAAATTCTGAAGCTGGCTTTAAGCTTATGATCTCACACTAAACCACTTTGTCTTACATTTATTCCTGCAGCTCTTAATACATGCTGATGATTCATTGTTTTCTTTTCATTCTTCATTGGTTTCTTGTTTTAATTAGGTGCATGTTGCAGTCTCCCTATTGATCTAAACATGAACGCACAATTATCAGCAAATGTGTTTTAATTACACCCATTTGCCTTTTTATATACAAACTGTTAACTGCAATGAAAAAAAAACACAAACTTTTTTTAGGTTTCCACTTTTTTTTTAACTACACAAAAATTGAAAATTTAAATTAACACCACTAAAAGGAAACGCACCTAATTAATAGACTTTTTGTTTGCCCAAAAACCGGATGTTTTCTGTTGAGTATCGTGTAAAGGTCACATTTATAAATGGGAGAAATCATAAAAAAGGCTTTCATTTAAATCTTTATTTATGATGCTGGTTTTTATTTCCATATTTATGATTATAAAAGGATAGTATCATGTAAAGTCCTCTTAAAGGCATTGACTTTTTTTTTTAAGTTAAACGTTTTAAAGATTATGCCCTCCAATTTCCTTCAACAATTATTTGAATAGGTGAAAAAAAAAATGGAAATGTGAATGACATCTGAAAATAAAAACTTGTCTTCATTGCAGAACCAACTGAAACGACCACAAAAAGTATAAAAGTAAAAGGATGCATTAAAAAAAAATCTAAATAACAATAACAGCTGTGTAAAATTGTATATAAAAAGGTCTATAAACAAGTCAAATGACATCTAGAAACAATATGTGCACTGCAGTCTTCAACACATTTAGATCCAACTTACTAACAACTTAAGATGGAATTAACATACAATTGGAAAGGCAAATATTTGTAATGTTTGTATGAAAGATGAAAGGTTTCATTATTTAAGACTGCCATTATAACAGGCCACTGAGGTGTCTTCATGTTTGCAATAAGGGTCAGAAAATGTTTGGGGTTTTTTCCCCAATTCTTTTGCACATTTGTTTTCAGGAAGAACTTATCTGGCCATTAATTATAATCATTGTAAGTAATAAATGCTTAAAAGTGTGTTTTAGTGGAAAAAAAAAAGAAAGTGGTCTTGAAGTTTTTAGCATATTTATTATCAGAAACTACTTAAAATATCAATGATGAAACTGAAATGAATTTTCAACCATTTCACATGTGCTCAAACATGCGTTTTTGTCTTAAATGATCAATATCCATATTAGATTTTCTTTCTTCTTTTTTTTATTTCCAGGCATTTTTTAAGCCTGAGTGAAAGTCAGTAATAGTCCCAATTGCTGCTGTAAAGTTTTTATATAGTGTCATAAAGCACAGGATGTCAGCTTTCTGATGCTCTTTGAATTTTGTAGATGGTGTGAACAGTTCAGGAGTTACAGGAATCTGAATGCTGTTATGTACAAAATGCAGCACTTGAGCTTGCCATTGTTAAAGGAGTAAGTGATGGTTCCGCTGTAGAAAAGTGAACATAAACATTTTCTGCCGTTTTTTGCCCTTGTCTCTTCTGAGCTATGCGTCATGTGCGTCACAGTAAGCATCCATGTTAAACAACAATGGAACCAATTATTAGCAGCAGTGAAATTACAGAACAAAACTTCAATTCAGGAAAATTGTAATTGATTGTTTTTTTGGTTTTTTTTTTTTTTTTGGTTTTTTTTTTTATTGAGTCAATGAATTGTTGCAGCTTGTTCAAAGTGTCATGGGTGCTTGTGTTTTGTTTTTTTTTTTTGTTTGTTTTGTTTTATGTTCAGGTCACCAGAGCCAAGCGCAGAGCACCGGTCCTGAATACAGCAAAGCCTGGGGTGAGCTGCGCATGGAAGTGTTTTAGGCACAAGCATCTGTTGTGACTTCCTTAAATACTTTTCTTATTTTGCTCTTGATCTGTTCCATCTCTTCTTTTCTCTCACCTCCAGGCCAGACATCTGGTCCCGGATCACAGCCTCAGACCTCTACTACCGACTACAGCGCCTGGGTGGACTTCTACCGACAGCCGATGGCCTACTTCAACCAGGGCGCGCAGCAGGCACAAGCCCCAGGCCTTCAGGTAAGAACCCACCGCCACTGCAGCATATGAACATGTAGACTGGAAATAATTCAAGGAAACTGATTGCATAAATCATGTCGATGTGACGTTGTCCTGCAGGATCATTAGAGAAGACGCCCCAGGTTAAAGACTTGAATCACTGAAAGGATGGAAAAGCCCTTTTTTAACCGAGGGTTCTAGATTTGCAACGCCTTGAAGACTTTTTTTCTTAGTGAGAAACACTAGCTGTAGAATGACTTATATGATAAAGTAATATTTCTAAATCAGGAACATTTATTTGTTACTAAATGCTTATGTACACTGTTATTTTGAATAGACAGTATCTGAGATCCCTTTTTGGACTTGAGAGAGCTGTTTTTGTTTTCGTTTTCTATATTTTCCTGTATGACTCAGATTGTACCGCCAAAACGAAACCCAAGAGTTGTAACATTTCAAAAGGCAATATAATCTATTTTTTCTAGTTCTGTTCGATGAAACATGACTCTGTGCTTAGCAGTCTTGAATATTGTCATATGTCATAAGATGTTTAAAAAACAAGTGTGAAATGTGTTGTTTTTTTTCTTTTACATAATTCAGTGAAATGAAACTGTGATGTTTTGTTACAGGAAATGTTCTTTTTGTTACAAGGTTTAAACAAAGGATTAATGTCAGCCAATGGCAGTAGTTTGAATTTAATTCTTGTTGTGCATTGTATGCTGTTTTTCATTGTCATTTTATTGTACTCTGGGTTAAAAACAAAAAACAAAAAAACAAGAAGGTGCAATATCTTATTTCACTTTTGAAACAAAGATGGTTCTCTAATATTTTGACAGACTTTTAACTTGTAGTTTTAAGATGTTTTTTTTTTTTTTCTTTTTCAAATGGAAATGTCATGGATAATTTATTACATTGATCTGATATAGGATTTAGGGGGATGTTGCAAATAGCTTTTTTGCCTTTGCTACCTTGTAAAACTATGTATATATGCTCATATATTTGACTGTTAATTTAAAATATATATGTTTCATATATATAGAAATATATCAACTATAAAATTACTTTTCCTGTGAGCACTGTTGCAGGAAATTTGTCCCTCTTTTTCTGTTCTGTTTTCATACTGAAAATGTTAAAAAAAGATTGTGAATGTGTGATTTGAAATTCGATGTTGCATCTTGTTATGAAGAAAACGAAGACGTGGTAGATTTTTTTTTTTTTTTTTTTTTTCTTTTTTGTGTATGTTCTGTACCTGAACTATTCAAGACTGCTAAGCCTTTGCAATTCTACCTGTGATAATAATTAAGTGTAGTATTTTTATGTTTTAAGTATTATGATCAAAAACTTTGTCTTATTTGGTACCTCCCAGTTCACCAACGTCCCACTGAGTCCATCACAGACCAGGACTCAGTGGGATGCTGGACTCAGTCCAATGCTAATAACTTTTTAATTAATTTTTTATTTCTTTGTGTGATCTAATATAAATGAGATAAATAATGCATCATTATGGAAACATGATTCTGATATTAACGTCATTTCTTAATGAAAAGGGATATAATTTGAAAATGTCTAATTATGGTGTTTATTTTCCTTATGTGTACAGTTAACCATGTATTAAAAACATCCAGACTACCTTTATTGTGTACTGTTAAACTGATTTTTATTGGACGTTATTCTAACATTTGGCTGTGTTTTGTTGTATTCTGAAGTGTTCAAATCTGCTTATAGTTTCACATCTGAATCTTTGAGAGCTCTGTGTATATACTAACATAAGATCCATAGAGGATATTTAGGCCGACTGTATGTTTTCATGTTTTATAAACAGAAAATATCTATTTTCTATAGTCTATTGCCCATTCTCAAGTTCAAATAAATTGTCCGCAAGCCTCTCTTGTGGTTGAATGACATCATCTTCACTAGTCTTACTGTTAACTGCATCACATGTACATGTTTCATATGTGGTTATTGAGCTAAAGTAACCGCACATCTCTTGTTGGAGCAACTGACGTTTTTAGTTGTATTTTTATTCTGTTTGGAGATTAGTCCATTATTTCATGATATTTGGAGAATTTAACCTACATGCATAACTTGGTAAATGAAGTTGAGACATTTCATGAAAAGTTAAAGGATGATTAATTTATTTAGTACTAGACGTTTTGAACTACTAAAACTACCTATGAATGCCATAACTGACATTTTCATGTCAGTTGATTATCATTCAATGGTTTTAAAACTGATTTTTGGTCCCAATTGAAAACAGAAATTCTCACGTTTTAAATTGTAAAATAAATTGTGCAAAAGATGCAACAAAGACTATGTAAAGTGATTAAATGACAATGAAGGATGAAACTAGATGAAAACTTGCACAAAATATATTGTGATCAATACATTTGATTATAATTTTGAGATTCTGTCAGTTTGGATTTAAGTATTGTAAAAGCTAGCATACATTTAAGAAAAATGAAGGTTGAGTTCTTCATGTATTACTTTTGCACTAATTTTAAATTCTTTGTTCAGAATATTTTAACACCATGACCCCAAACAGAACATTGAAAAGTTAAAATGGCAAAAACCTTTCACATCCGAATATATCAAATTAGCTTGAAAGTAAAACGCTGAAAAACTGCTGACTGTAAAAGGACAATTGCTTATTGTGAGAAAGCCATTGAAATAAAATGACAGCATGTTAAAACTATGTTCACGTACGACATGAAATCATGTGTCGTATCATTTAACTGCCCCTGTAGTCAGACTCATACTTTTAATATTCTACCGCTGCTGCGTGATTAAAAATGCACATCCCTTGGCTTTACTCTCCATTATTTTGCCCGTTACAGATAGATTTCCTCTCACTGCTGCTTCATAAGCAGACATTGCACATGTAAACAGTCCAGCAGAAGCAGTGATGGAGTTTTGCCCTCCTCTTCCTCCAGAGCTCCTTTCGCTTTGTCACTCGGTGCACATCTTTGCACTCTGTGGGGAGGCTCCTTCCACAGTGGCCCCACCGTGGCCTCTGCATTGATGCTATGCAGCTGTTTCCAAATCCAACCCTCGATTTTGATCCTCTTCCCTTTTTTTAAAACGTGTCCCCATGGACACTTCTGACCCACTGGTCCATTGTAGACACCTTATAATTTACTCTCCAGCACTGAAGTTTACAGGTTATTTGTTTTCTTAAATCCATCAGTGTTTATTTAATGCTTCATTTAAAACCTGGGATATTTAACTGGAGAAGGCAAACTATTATAGGTCAGAAGTCTGAGGAGAGAACAGTTTGAATTGATGTGACTATTTGTCAATTCATTCAAACAACTTTGACCTGACAATTTACAAAAAAGGACAATGTAAGCTTGAGGTTTCAGTAACGGGGCTATATTTGATTCTGCAAAGTATTAAACTGTTATTTTATCAAGAACAAATCAGCAGAAAACAAAAGTCACATCACAGATTTAATTTTATAGTTAGAAATTATGAAAAGAAAATATTTTCTAATAAGGGTGAAAGCAGTCCATCTTTTGCTCTCAATTATAAGGTGCTGTTTGTGCAATATGTAATTTAATTTCCTTTAAATTTCCTTTAATTAACCCTTTTCATGTATCTATTGGCTAAACACAGGTCAAGTCATGCAGTTAAAAATTCTCTTAATTACTTAATCCTGTAGTTTTACACCCTGAGACTGATGTGAATAATTTCTCCCCTTTTCCATGAACATTCTGTATAAAACATGTTGCCCATAAACAGAATAAATCACAGTTTGAGTTGAAAACTTGTCCATTCATTCCTCTGTGACTTGCAATGGCCTCAGTCTGTCCAACTGCAGACATCTTTGTAAATCAGTCCATGTCTGTGATGTGTTGAATTTAACAGCCTGCTTTTAAGTCTCTGTCTCTGTATATATTACACTGATTTTCAAGTGGAAAACTTTTGGGACGTATACAACATGACACTTAAATATGGTAGTTTTGTAGATAAACTAAAGTGCTGTTCTCTTCTAATGCCATAACACCAATAAAAATACAACACTACAATATGCAGCTCAGAGGCTATGGTCTGCACTGCACTTTGCCAAAATACCAAACACTTCATTTCCTGTATTCTACTTCATTTTTATGCTAAAGTTTTTGCCGTGCCTTCTAATTACTCTATTGTAAAAATGGTTTTATTTTAAGGAAAGTGCAAGGTACTGGATGAGACGGGTCAAAATTTTATAGAGTTTAAATATTGTTTATGTTCCTGCAGAATAATGTCCTCTCATTCCCCCTATACATTCTCCATAGTGAGTCAACCCACACACAGCACATGCAGCATAAGCCAGGTTTATTCTTCTAGTCATTTGTGTGTCTTTTGACTGAAGTTAGATCAATAATTTTTTTTATTATTTTGAACTTTAATATTTTGCATGTTTCAGAGGGATTTCATGTCAGGATGTAATCCTTTCTGCATTTCTAGGTTGTTTTTTTTTTTTGGAGGGGTATTGCTGAATAAAACAGAACTGCAACATGATTTGACCAGAAATGAGTGAAACGCTAATAAACCCCCACCCCCCCGTGTCTAATTCCTGCTCATATTTTGGAAATTACCACGTAATGGGGAAAAAAAAAACAAAAAAACAAACATTAGTTTGGCTGTAAGGGTTTTTGTCAATGCTCTTATGCTTCTTTCATGTTTCATTGAAAATATAGAGGCAGGATTCCCACCTGTCCCCCACCACTTGAGCTTGTACATGAATCTGATGATGCGGTTTTTACTTTAGTGTAAGTGTATAAAATTCCGTATTTTACTTGTAGGCTAATTCAGTTCCTTTTCCATGATTTTTTTTTTCATAGAACTCAGTTTTCGCTCCATTTGCTATATTCACGTGAATTTTTAAAACAAGACGTGAATGTAATATTTTTCATTCACATCAATATTTTCGCAATAACAAGTCCGATCTAAACAACTGAAAAACCTTGCTGCGTAAAGAATTAAAGCGCGCGCGCACAAACACACACACACACACACACACACACACACACACACACACACACACGACGTGGGCTCGTCCCACTCGTGCACTTCAGGCAGGTGTGTTGCCACCCTCTGTCCTGTCCGACGCAGAGGACACTGAATGTGTGTTGGTGAAGGGGTGTGTTTAGAAGGGGAGGGGGCTGCCTGGGCCCCACTCACCTTTGCAACAGATAAGCCGATCTTCAGTATCCAGCTCACTGTGGCAGCTACCTTAATCTGTTTTTAATGACCCCGCCGCGGTTCCCCGGGGACTGTGCGCTCCGTCCTCCCAGCTGGACGCGCTGAGTGTGCGTTCGTGTGCGTCTCCTCCGCAGGCCTGAGTCAGCTCCACTGCGTTTTAACGTAACTTCGACTATTCCAGCAACCGATTGTTTAATTATGCCTGATTTTTATTTGTTTATTTCAGCAGAATTTTTTTTTTTCTTTTTGCAACAAATCCCCATTTTTCGTGCGTAAAATGCGCGTAAAATACAGTTCCATTTAAAGCAACATTCCATTTAAAGCAACATTTGACCATCTGTAAACTTTTCACGTTGTTGTCTTACCCTCAAAATTCACATGTTCTAATCTATTTTATGGACAAACTCGAGCCCATTTCTTCACATTTTCTTGAGGTTTATTCGCCCATGTCATGATGAGCGTAAAACTCGTTTATTTATCCCCAAACAAACGCTTTTCTTTGATAGGTTTCCCACCAGCTCTTTGAAATAAAACAATTACCACACTCTTTGTGCAATAATTGTCAATCATCCACATTAAATTGATAAGCTTTAAATGGACAGAAGAATAGCGCAAATTGTTTTACAATAGGGCGGCTAAGCAGGATGATTTGCCATTGCTGACATGCCCGAGGCTTTACCAGCTAGAAATAATGCCATAGGTTAATGCATAAATAAGCAAATCAAATCCATGCGTTACCCCAATTCAATTCATTTAATTCCTCTTTAATAAAGAGCGGCCCCGCCCCCTGTCCCCGCCATTTACCTCGGATTTGTGCCGATGAATGCTATAAATGTAAATCAATCTAGATGAGAAAGAATCCCATTCTAAGAGCAGAGAAATTTCATCTGGGAAAAGGAGACAAATGTAGGAGGGGCCCGCTCATAAAAAGCAGCTGTTTCGCGGTAATCTTTTTTCGTGCCCTGTCACTCACCTTGCCTTTTCACTATCTGTGCTGCTCAAAAACCTCTCCGCTATTGTATTTAGTTGCCATATCTTCTTTCCCATTACATTGCCATAGTCCATATTCGTCCAGAGAGACACAGAGACAGGGAGACACTGAGGCACAACTTGCCCGTTTTTTCGGACAATCCCCCTTGTAGTTGTAGGAGTGAAAAGACTAGTGCATGGATGTCAAATTGCCCTCAAAACACCATGAAAGATTGATTTGCAGCACTTTTCAGGGCCCTGACATTACTTGGAGGGGAGCTGAATAGGAAACCTGTGAGCCGGGGATGGAATAAAGATGTCCTCTCTGCTGGAAAAGAAGGAAAACTGCCCATTTAGACTCCAGTCCATCAAGCCCGAAAAATAGGCAAGGGAGGAAAAAACACAGAGGACTGTGACTATTGAGAAGAAAAGCGGCCGTATATACTCATCTAAACGTTGTCACAATACCGATGGGGTGAGGTGGGGTGGTGGCTGAGCAGGAGGAGGGGGGGGGGGGAGAACATCCATGAATATTAAACCGCTTACCTCCACAAGGGCCACAGAAGTGAACCACGTCAAAGCAGCTTTGCATTTTTTGCATGCGAACAATGCTGTAAAACACGTCGAGCTTGTTTTCCATTCTTTATTATTCCCGCGCTAACTCCCCACAAAAAAAATTAATATTACCAGCGCATGAATACGAAATGCCTGAGAATTAAATAGGCGAGCGACTCCCAGACTCAATGACCCACTTCTATGGACGGAAAACCGCAAAACTTCCCACTTGAACCGACAGCGGTGCGGCCAGTTCTTTTTTTATTTTATTAAAAAAATTTTTTTTTTAAAATGTTATCATTCATTTACCCTGGCTTTTAGTTTTCTGTTGCATTATTTCTCATTATTTGAAACACCCAGGCCTACACGAATCTCACACTTTCCAGCCTTTTAATTAATCTGTGCGCCTTTTTTTATGTTGGCATTTGAGCCATTTCATTTTTCATTTTTAGGAATAATAAAGCCCCTCTCTTGTCCCCCAGAAGCCCGCGTGCATGTATACCTTTGCAGCTTTGCACAATACGTTGCAATCATTTGAGGTCCACTTTACGCTCAGATGGAGTGAAGTTTTGTCCATGCGTTCTCGCTCTCTCCTGTGTGTGTGTGTGTGTCTCTGTGTGTGTGTTTTAATGTTCTCAGATGGTTCGTGGCGGTGCCGCAGCAGCAGCAGCAGCACGCAGCTCCACACGATGAGGGGTGTGTCATTAATAAGTAATTAGACAGGGGTCACACTAGCCACTTATATAAATAGACCCTCAGCGCCGGGCAGGGCAGCTTTACGCACAGACAGCAGTGTGGAGCACAAGGACGGAGGAGCAGCTCTGACTGGCCACTACTTCTTCCATTCTTTTTTCTTCGTCTTGTCGTTGCTCCCCTGTTGTAATTTTCAGGGTTTCCGTATTATTATTATTATTATTATTATTTTTCTTTTCTACAACATGGGCTCCGTGCTACCTGCAGATGCTCTGGCTCTCA